>PVKB01002683.1:55051-259154 GCA_004027205.1 Ctenodactylus gundi | reverse complement strand
AAAAAAAAAAAAAAAAAAAAAAAAAAAAAAAAAAAAAAAAAAAAAAAAAAAAAAAAAAAAAAAAAAAAAAAAAAAAAAAAAAAAAAAAAAAAAAAAAAAAAAAAAAAAAAAAAAAAAAAAAAAAAAAAAAAAAAAAAAAAAAAAAAAAAAAAAAAAAAAAAAAAAAAAAAAAAAAAAAAAAAAAAAAAAAAACCAAAAAACAAAAAACAGTGGATTAACGGAACAACCTCCATTGTTCACAGATTGGTAGAACTAATATTGTTTAAGTTGTCCTATTGACAAAAGAAATCCACATAATTCAACCTAATTCTTATTAGAACACCAAGGATAATCCTTCAGAGCCAGAAACGAATCCTAAAATTCATATGGAGTCAGAAAGGAGCCAGAAATAGTCAAAGCAATCTGTAGCAAAGAGGGCAATGCTTGGAGGCATCACAATACAAGATTTTAAGTTATATTTCAAGCCAATACTAATCAAAATAACACGGAGCAAAAAACCAAACATAGAGACCAACAGAGTAGAGCGGAACACACAAAATCAAACCCATGTACCTACAGCTTTCCGATTTTTGACAAAGGTACCAAAAATACCAAAGAAAATATAGTCTCTGCAACAAGTAGCACCGAGAAAAGTGGGTATGTACATGCAAAAGACTGAAACTAGATCTCTACATTTCATCCTGTATTAAAATCAAATCAAAATGAACTGAAGTCCTAGGTATAAAGCCAGAAACTTTGAAACTGCTGGACGAAAACACAGGAGAAATACTTGAAGGTATAGGCATAGGTAAAGACTACCTGAATAGGACTCCAACAGCCAGGAAATAATTTCAAAAATCAACAAATGGGATTACAAGTAATTAAAAAACTTCAGCATGGCAAAAGAAAGAACACTGAAGAGATAACTTTCAGAAAGAGAAAAATCCTTACTGGCTATAATTCTGATCTGGAATATATAAAGACCGAAAAAATGAACCCCTTAAGAAACATATGAACTAATCAAACATGGGCAAATGACCTGAGTAGATACTTCTTGTACATATGAAGTACATAAAAAATGTTCAATATCTTTAGTCATCAATAAAAACGCAAATCAAAACTACATGGAAAGTCCATCTTATGCTAGCCAGAATGCCTATCATGAAGAACACAAAACCAACAAGAAATAGTAAATTCTATTGAGGATGTAGGAGGAAAATGAACCTTCCTACATTTTGGATAGAAATGTAAACTAGTACAACTGCTGTGGAGATCAGTGTGAAGATTCCTCAAGAAACTGAGAGTAGAAATATCATTTGATGTCGGTATACCACTCCTTGTTATATTCCTGAAAAACGAAAACAGCTTATTACAGTGATATATGCATACCTATGAATTGTATATAGTGGCATTGTTCACAATGGCAAGGTCGTGGAAAGAGAATCAATGTTTATTAACAGATGAATGGATAAAAAGAATGTGGTATAAAAATACAATGGAATATTATTCCTCCACAAAGAAAAATCATGTCATTTGTGGGATAATAGATGAAATTGAGGACTATTATGCTACAGAAAATAAGAGAGACTCATAGGGTTAAACGTTAGCATGTTTTCTCTTATGTGAGAAACCTAAAATAAACATAATACATAAAATAACATAAAATAAAACAAAAGAGAGATTATTTTTTAAAAAGTCCAAGTAGTGAACTCTTCGTGACGGTAAAGGAGGTGAGAAGGAGTCACGAAGAAGAAGAGAGTAGGGGATCAAAAATGATCCACATATGTTATATGAAAATCATTACTTTGCATTACAAATGTGCAATAATTTAAACAAAGAACGTAAAAAAGATATGTAGAAAGTGGCCACAAGCCAGATTTGTCCTGTGAGCAATACTTTCCTAGTCCTGACAATGTAACTACTTCCCTCTTGCCCATATTAGACTGTGAGATCCTAAAGAGGATGGATGGAGTGTGTTTTACTCAATTCAGTGGTTCCACAGTAACTTACAGTATACACAGCCTCTCTCATTTATTTGACAATAAAGGAATAAATGAGCAAAAAAAAAATGACCAAGGCCCTGGAAAGATGAATCTCCCAAGTCTGCTTGGAAACTCTTCTTACCTATTTGTCCATACTCCTGCTTTGTCACACAGTTCTGCACGTCAATCTGCTTTTCTGCATTGCATGAACAGTTTGAAAATGTATAATTATGTTACCCGGAACCACTCTGAGGCAGGTACCATATGATACTCCTCTCCTCTCTGGCATTTTCTCTCTCTTCAAACTCACCCACTTGCCACTGACCAGGCAGACAGATCTTAGAACATACAATGCAATCAATAAATATTAGTGGAATAATTCACATATATGTGTATTCAAGTTATATGTATATATGTGTATATACATATACACACATACAGCCAAGAGCAAATGGGCTTTAAAAACAAGTAGACTGATTAACAAAAAGCTAGGCTTTAGTCAGGATAAATCCACCTGTACTGAAACAGAACAACAGATTTGACATATATAATTCATCCAGTGTTAGAGCTGACACATAGACAAGACACAATTTAAAGAAAGTTGAATATGCACGACGAAACTTGGAATATATTGCTGTAAAATATGTTAGCCCTCAGATGTTTCACAGATTCTTACTGTACTCACTGAAGCCTGTTTCTATCATTTGTGATTTTTTTTCCTTTACCACATGAAGAGTCATCACTTTGTAGGAATCAATGTGTCATCTATTCATCTCCAATATGTTACACGTCCACATGCTTTATGTACTGATCTACTGTCAAGAATAGCTCCTTCTCTCTGATCCAGATGAAAAAGGATTCTTATTATTCATTGCATCTTATCCTTAGTCCAGTGCTGGGCTCATCCTTCTCACATTACAGGAAGTGCCAGTCTAAATGTTCTTTTTTCACAGCACTTGCTTTTTGCATCTGCTTTTCCTTCTTAAGGCTGTATTTAAATCGTGGCTATTGGCTCCTAAAGACAGATATTAGCTGCATGATACCAATATTCACAGAAAGAATGTGGTTTGATATGAAGACAGATGTGGGCAATCATCATCCTGACAATGGCTGTGTAACTGTAAGCAAATTATTTTATATTACTGAGGCTATTTTTTTCAAATAGAAAATGAAATAAGCTAATAAAGGTTATTTTATAAGGTTTCTAAGTAAAACATGGCAACGTACTTATTAAAAGAGCCTCAAATGGCTGCCATCCAAAGAAGCCACTAAGTAAATGCTCATTTTCTCCTTGTTGATTTTTCTATCTTCAAAGGCCTCAGTTTTACTCAGGAGATGAATTAACCCATTATTCTTCATTCCATGACCTTGTTGACTGTCTTACAACAGCCAGTAACTATATGGGCCAATCTAGCTGCATGACCTTGATGGAGAGTTAACTCTTTTTGATATTCAAGTCTTGGTACTTTGAGATACAATGAAAGTATTTACAATGATGAGTTTCTGTTCAAAGTGCCAAGAGTAAGGTCATTCCTCCAGGAATATAGCATTTCACAAAGCTAGCTTAGAGGGAAAGGAACTGTGCAGTCATATAAGGACCTGAACTTTGTTTTATGCATTGCTACTGCTATTTTGGAATTTTTAAAAAGTACTTAACATTTGTATTTCTTTCACTCATAAATCATGTCGCAGCCAGGCTCTGTGGCACAGAACTGTAATGCCAGAAGCTGGGAGGCTGAGGCAAGAATATCTAAAGTTTGTGCCAATCTTCAACAACTTAGTAAGATCCCATCTCAAAAAACAAACAAACAAAAATACAAAACCAAACCAAATGGGTTGGGAATATAGCTCAAAGTGAAGGTCTTGGGTTTGATCTCCAGTACTGCAAAAAAAAAAAAAAGAGAGAGAGAGAGAAGTGGGGGAGTGCGGAGAGAGAGAGAGAGAGAGAGAGAGAGAGAGAGAGAGAGAGTCAGACAGAGAGAGACACAGAGAGAAGAAATCGAGAAGCACATCCAGGATAGCTGGAGTGCACGTGTACGTGTGTGTGTGTGTGTGTGTGTGTGTGTGTGTGTGTGTTTGTGTGTGCGCGCATGTATAACTCCCCTTAAAAACGTTTATCAGCAGCCATGGGGAAAAGGAGAGAGTGGCAGCACTTATACAAAAACATGTGAGTATTCAAATTGTACATTAAATAGAAAAAAAATACCTTAGAAGATTTAAATATTTTAGCTATTTCTTCTTCTGTATGGTTATATTCTCATTCTTATTTTCTCTTTATGTCAAGAGAAGAGAGGACACTATTAGTGCTGAAAGGTTTCTAGACAGGCTATTTGGATTACACACTAATCTGATGGCTAAATTAGGATGATAAAAAGAACTCTGTGGTTTCTACACACCAAAATATACTTCAAGAGTCCAAAGTATAAGGGAATAGAAAAATAATGGTTGTATATAATGGCACAATATGTGTATAACATTTAGCACCTCGTGTAACATTCTGGTAGTGAACAACAGGAACTCTCTATGCCTATCCAGGCAGTAGTGGCATTCAGAAGTGGTATGGAAGGAGGAAAGGCAGAAATACTTGACTGTAGATATTTTAGGAAAAGAAAAATGCCCATCAAACCCACATATTAAGCTGTAAAACATTTGTTAAGATTCTTAAGTAGTTTTGTTTGTCAAATGCCCGCCATGTGCTAGATGCTCTGGAAATACAAAAGGTGAATGGAAAAGGACTTTAGCAGCAAATTTTAATATAGGTTAAAGATCTTGAAAGCTGGATGTGGCAGCATATGCCTCTAACCCTAGCACTCTGGTAAACTGAGGCAGGAGTTCACAAGTTCAAGACCAATCTGAGCAACTTGGTGATTTAGAGAAGCTCTGTCTTAAAATAAAATATAGAAAAAGGGCTGAGGATGTAGACCAGAGCAAAGGCTCTTTGGCTCAATTTCAATGTCATAAAACAGAAAAACGACACAAAACTAAAAACAACCTTTTGGCGTGGGGGAAGGGAATTAGAAAGAAAGACTTCATTAGAATCCTGATGCCTATTTTACAGATGATGCTTTGTAGCACTTAGCATCTAAGTAAATTTGGAATATAAAACAGCTTTGCTTTAACGCTAATTTTCTATTCTGACATTCATACATTAAACTACTGCAGGAAACCAGACTAAGAGAACTACCAACCCACATCGTTCCTGGGAAATTACTGAACACACTCTTATAAAGAGTGAATGTGGCTAAAGGAACGGTACAGCCGTTAAAATGCTTGCCTTGCAAGGGCAAAGCCCTGACATCATTTCCCCAGCACCACATAAAGCCAGGTGAGGTGGCACACACCTGTAATACCAGCAATCAGGAGCTTAAGGAGGGAGGATTGCTGTGAGTTAAAAGCTGGCCTAGGCTCCATAGTGAGTTCAGGACCAGCCTGGGCTACAGAGGGAGACACTGTCTCAAAAAAAAAAAAAAAAGTGAAAGTAGTCATTCTAATAAAAGATATTACATTGTTACTTTAAAATATAATGTTGTCACTAAGACTAGATCATTGAAAGTGAATGCTAGCATAAAGCAAGAAAATAAATTATTGTTAATATTTATCAACTTTATAAGCAGATATAAACTATATGTATTGAATGCTACACACTTCTGTCATTATCTAACTTAACTTTATAACACTTCCTGAAGGAGGTATTACTATTCCCAACTGAAAAGACCAAAGACCAAAGTTAAATAAACAGAAAAAGGTTACTGATTTGGTAGAAAACTTAGATTCTTAATCATTATTTTGCATGCTTTATTTTATTCATGCATCTCAACTTAGGGTTTTGATAAACTTCAGTTTCTATTACTTAAAATCAATGTTTGCTTTAGATACTTGTTATATAGCGCATTCTCAAATTATGGAATTTAGTGAGATATAAAGCAGACCTACAAATGTTTCTGCAATTTAGAATATTGTTTAGATAAAGAATAAAACTGAGAATTTGAAAGACCTGATAGCTCCCTGGGAAAACATAAAGCAATTTTATCCACAGCAGAAAAACTCTATTATAGCTAGACAACTGGTGGATACTTTCATTTGAAAAAAAACAGGCTTTTTCCTTTTCAGCAATATTTATATCTAAGGATTTAAAATTTTATTTATCTTTAATTCTAACCATAGTAAACAAAATGAAAGAAATAAAAATGGAATCTAAAGTTAAAATCTAATAAATAGTATATCTTAAATAAGGCATACTCCCTTTCGGGAGTAAAAAATGACAATGACTATTATAACTGACTCTCTGGATTCAATTATAAGCTATTCAAGATGGTGACAAACTTTTCAAGCAGAATGATCTTGTGCTGTATTTAATGGTACTGTGTGATCTCTATTAATAGTGTACATTACTTTCATATATGAATCAATATGACTAACAGATTATGTTCTCACATATATTTAGATGAGTTACATGAATCTAAAAAGACTAAAGAAAAAAGGAGCTAAGCAGAGCATTTTTAGCAGAAAATAATGGAATTAAAACAGATGAAAGCAACACTTTAGTCACTGTAAAGATTTTTAAACACCCTACATTATTAAACAAAAACAAGATAGCATTGTTTATAATCTCTAAACTGCATTCTCTCATTATCTCTGAGCTTATTAGATTCTTTTTAGAATAATACATAAAGCTTTAGGTACCATATTTCATAAGGCAAATACATAAAGAGCTGAAAGTACAAACAACAGTGAAAAGCTAATAGATGGGAAAGAAGTCTTAGGTTAATTCCAGAGCATGCTCAGTTTTTATTGAACTATTTAAAATAGTGTTTTTCTAAATAAGAGAAGAACTGGTTAGTTATTTTCAGAATATATTGGAACAAATTAATGAAAACATCATTAGATAGAAAAATAAGAAATACTTTGACAAAGGAAAATGTTTCAAGCTCATAAGGCTTTTATAAAAAAAAACTTTGGAAAAAAAGAAAGTTCCACTTTTTAATTATATACATGTATAGAAATAAAAAGGGTGTAAGATACAAACCCAAAATAAAGGAAACAACAGATGGATATACATTTTAATATGGAAACAGCGATGTAAAAGCCATAATTTAAAAACAATTTAAAGGACCCAGTTTCATTACCAATAACATGAATAGAGTAATGAAATTTTATTTTGACAGTGATTAATGTTAAACACATATTGATATGAATAATATTTTAATTAACATAGTTTAGAGAATGCAAATATTTTTAGTTTGTTTGGTTTGGTTATTAGTATAATCTAGTACAAATCACGAATTGTATGCTAATTGATGAAATTTGCATTGTATCTGGAGAACAACAGGTGCATTCATTGTTTGTGCAAAATATTATCTATTGAAACTGATATTAAATAATGAGAACTTCAAGTGATGTAAGCTTAATTGAGAAGTATAGAATGCTTAGTATCTTAACATTAGACAGATCTTTTTGAGTAAGAAATTTAAACAGAATTTAAATTGATAAAGTATTATTCCCGATATATGTCTCTAACACAGAATTTCTTGTTCATGTGAGTAAAGATGATTGAAGAAGAAAAAATAAAACTAATGCAATAGAATAATATTGTAATTTATGCAACTGTAGCTGCAAAATAAAGGCCATGTGAACTTAATTTCAAGAAGGACTAGAAAACGCCAAAAATCCTTTTATACTCCAAACTCTGATCGTGGGGAAAAGCACAACAGAATAATTAGCAAAATGAAACAATGGTACCACCACCACGAACCTGCCTTCACTAATCATTGAGTATCTGCTACATGAATCAAATGCTGACTAATTTGCTCAAGGACGTCACAGCCTGCAACAATTCCTCTGGCACTATATTTGGTTTCATTTTTAACATCACTAAGCCTGCTATTCTTTTGTTTTATTTCCCCCCTCAATCATTCTTTATATGACCATATGTTTGGGATAAGCAATAATTGCATTAACTTAGGGAGCTGGAGCATATACATGTCTCACCTGAGTCATTTTTACTTCCTTTCCCCTCCCCATTCTTCCATTTTGTTTCTGATAAAAGCAAAGCAATAATAACTCCCCCACCCCCAAGAACCTGTTATGAGTTAAAATTACTAAAGCAAAGCTCGTGCTCTAAAAAGCATCAATTCCTTTAAATTTTATTTGCCAACATTAAAATTTAAAGGTCGTAAATCTTGACAATATCAGTCGTGTTGTTAAAGCTTTCAATTACTTATTATACTCATAGAACTTCAAAACACATGACTTGAGATCATTTTTCTTCAACCTACCTGAATGATACTTGTGGATCCCTAGAAGGTTAAGCATAGGCAACCAACACAAATAACAAGGTCAATGGTAAAGCCAAGACTGAAATCCTAAAATTCTGATGCCCAAGTTAAGTGGTCTTCTGAGAGTGACATGCCATATTTAACCAAAGAAGACTTCACAATTTATCAGATGTGAACCAAGCAAGTTAAGTGGCAATGCAGTGCCTTATATTTAAACTATCTGAAGAACTGCCTTCATAAATTTCTATTTTCTACTAGTCTCTTTTTTGGTTTTTATTTAAAAATTTTCAGTTTTGCTTTTTCATCATTTGAAATCTAAATTAACAGTAGACCTTCCCTCGTCTTCTCTTTAGGGTCTCAAGCTGCAACCAATCAATCAGCTGGGTTGAACTCCTAAAAGGAGTTTCAAGCAAGGAAAGAATATGCTTCCAAGTCCAATTACATTGCTAGCAGAATTCATTTCCTTGTGCCTGTACAAGTGGAACCCTACCTACTTGCTTCCTGTAGGTATATCCAACCTGAGGTCTACTGATTTATTGCCCTTGATTTTTTAATGTTATAATGGAAAAAGCTTTAAAGGAAATTTATTACATATATATATATATATATATATATATATATATATATATATATATGCACATTAACTATATTATATATTTTATATGTAGTCCAGAACAGGTTCTCTTAACTCAAAAATGAAAAAAAAAAACAAGGATATAAAAACAGTGGGCCACAGGTCAGACACACCTGGCCTAGAGGTTGCTTCAGGTCCTGGCTATGCGAAATACTCCACAGGCACGCTTAGAACATGGAAGCTGACTTCTCCAATATTAGCAGGAGATCTTTGATTTTTCTGAGTCTTTTAAAGGCCTCATGTGAAGTTAGGTTCATGTAGGAAAATCTCTTTTGATTATTATTTTCTTTAGAGCTCCATTTACTTTATTTTAGATTCCTTAAAATGACATTATAGAACATTTTCACTTGTTTCTGTCCCTTTCCTACTTAATGCAGACAAGTCACATGAACTTTTATGACAGCACATTTTTTAATTTTTTTGTAATATTATTGGGGTAAACAAATTCACATGACATAAAATTTAACACGTTTTTGGTAAATACATGAATTTTACATTGTGTAACAAATTAGAAGCATGGGGTTTGAGGAATTAGTGAGCATCTATGTCAACCCCCTTTCAAAGGTTCACCCCTTTCCTAGTTGATTTTTGCTCCTCTTTCTATCCTGCCATCTTTTATATTATTATTTTTGTGCATTTCTTAAGAAGAACACCCATTTATAGTCAATCTTTTGTGTTTGGCCCATTTCACTGAGCATTACTGACTCTAAGTGACCCCATTTTCATTTAAACTCTTCATATATGACTTTCTTTATGGCTGGATAGTATTCCATCGTGTAAAAGTACCATATGTTCTTTAACAATTCCTCTATGGATGGGCAGGGAGACTGTTTTCAGGATTTGGCTATTATGAATTGTGCTCCTTTAAACATCGATATGCATGAGTCTTTTTGGTATGTTGACTTTCTTTTGGGTCTAGCCCCAGTACAAGAGTACCTGGATCAAATGAAATTTCCTTTCTAAGGAACCTCCAGACTGCTTTCCATAATGATTGTACCAGATTGCATTCCCAACAGCAGTGGAGTAGAGTTCTTTTTTTCTACACCCTCGCCAAATTTTTTTTTTTTTTTTTTGAGTTCTTGATGTAGGCTATTCTCACTGAAGTGAGGTGAAACCTCAATGGTGTTTTTATTTGCATTTCTCCGGTGGCCAGTGATGAAAAACACTTGTTCACATGCTTTTGGGCCATTTGTACTTCTATGAAGTTTATTTCTGCCCACTTCTTGATGTGATCATTTATTTTAGGGGGGTTGTTTCTTAGTTCACTGTATATTCTAGATATTAATCCTTTGTGTGAAGTGTTACTGGTGAATGTCTTTTCCCACTTGTTGGGTTATCTCTTCACCTTGTTTCATTTGCTGTGCAAAAGGTTTTAGTTTAATGTAGTCTCATTTGTGGATTCCTGCTGAGACTTCTTGTGCTGTTAGTGATCTGTTCAGAAAATTCTTTCCTATCCCTAGGATTTTACCTATTTTTTTCTTCCAGTAAATTCAGTGTTTCTGTTTTGGTGTCTAGTTCTTTGATCCATTTTAATCTGATTTTAGTGTGTGGAGACCGATAAGGGTCTAGTTTCATTCTCCTGCATGTGGAGATCCAGTTTTTCCAGCACTGTTTGTTGAAGAGGCTGTCTTTTCTCCACTGGATTATTTTGGGCCCATTTTCAAAGATCAGTTGACTAAGGATATGTCTTAGGTCCTCCCATCTTGTAACCTTGTGAATATTCAACATTTTTGTTTACTTATTTTTTAGGTGTGCTCTCTATTAATGATAAACCTGCCACTGTATTAATTGTTGTGGTTTCCTGTTTCCCTATGCCGCAGGCCTTTGAGAAGTCTTCATATTGATGGTTTAGTTTTCATAAATTTCTTCAAGATTACTTTGTTGTGCAAGGTTTTTATTTCATTGTTGATTTTAAATGATATTTTTTCTGGGTACAGGAATCTTGGTTCACAATTACTATCTTTTAAGGCTTTGAGGAGTTCACTGTAGGTTTTTCTGGCTCTTAGGACTTGTGTTGAGAAGTCTGCTATTACCCTGATAATTTTTCTTGATATGTCACTTGCTTTTTTTTTTTCTATTAAAACTTTTAGAATACTCTGTTTACTTTGTATGTCAGTGAGTTTTATTATAGTATGTCTAGAGGAGCTTCAGTTTTGGTCAAATCTAGTGGGTGTATGTTATTTTCTATGTATGAAAAGTTTTCTCTGATGACTTGAACAAACAGATCTCTTAGTCCTCTAGTACGAATTTCCATTTTTTCTTCTATTCCTATTTTGAAAGTAAGTTTCTTTAGTCTTCTATAATCTGTAGCGTTCCATTTCCTTATCGATGTTGAATTTTTCATGATTGTTGACAGGCTGGATTATTATTTCATTCTTGTTCTCTAATTCTGAAATTCTCTCCTCATTTTCTGTTCTTCTGTTCTCTACACTATCCATGGAGGATTTCATTTCTTGATGTTCTTCTTTCATTTTTTCACATTTTTGGAATTCTTTAGTGAACTTGTTACTCATGTCCTGTATTGACTTCTTTAGCTCTGCTAATTTTTCATTTGTTTCTTAACTTTTTTGGTTAAAACTTCTTTGAATTATTCAAGTATTTTGTGTAAATAATTGAGTCTATCGTGTTTTATTTAAGCATTTTGCATAAATTGTTGTCTGAGTATGCCTTGTATTCTTTAAGCATTTTGTGTAGTTTGTTATCTGAGTGTGTCTTGAATTCTTCCAGTAGGTTAACTATTTGTGATTCAAAGTTGAGAAGTTTTGGATCTTCCTCTGTTTCTATCTTAGTCTCCCTTGGTGGGCTAGAGAGTTTCTGTGGCATCTTGCCCCATGTTTTCTCATCTTTCTGTTGGTGCATTCTTTTGGCTTGCTGTGGTTTCTCTTTGAGCAATCTCTACTTTTTGATAGTGAATTGTGTCATTCTATGGCTGTATATTATGTTGCCTGTGTCACTGAGGTAGGCTTCCTTGTTACAGGACAATTAGTTTGTTCTTTCTTTCTTGAGAGTTGTTACTAGGTCTGTTTTTGAGAAGTATGTTTGCTGTTGAAGCTTCCAGGCTTGGCACTCTCTTGCTTTCTGGCAGGTTGTGCAGGGAGTGGATGCCTCCGGGAGATTAGAACTATGGGAAGCGACAGCATTGGGCAGTAAGACCTGTGCTTATGTCCACAGCAAATGAAGGGAGTGGGTATGGGGATAAGGACCCAGATCTGAAGCTCGTCATGGTGGAAGGCTATGGTTGTAGGCAGGAAGACCTGCATTAGATCTACCGAGAGCAATGGCTCCACAGAAAAGGATGGTGGAGACTCAAGGCTTGAAATCACAGGCAAGTGATGGTGAGGATACCTGGGCTCAGTCCACAGTGAGTGAAGGCAGCGGACCTGGAGGCCCTGGCATATATCCAGAGGGAGCACTTGCACTGGCAGTGGGCTGGAAGACCTGGCTGGGCCTATGTCCCCCGCAAGAGATGGCAGCAGTCAGAGACACCCTGGCCTCCACAATAAGCTTCTCTTATGATTATTTTAAAAGTCAAATGATATGAGACTCTGGATACAGATAAAAATTTACTTCGCCTCTGCTGTAGAACAAAAGCTAATTGTAGGAATGAAACAAATTATGTTCACTTGGTGTCAAACACACTGAAGAATTGGTGATGACATAACAGGGCAGAAATCTTATAGTCCATTTTAAAATCTTGTGTACTATTAGGAATGAGAAATGCAAAATTTCAACAGATAACATAGAAGTCCAAAGGTTATAATCAGTTACCTTGAAAATTTTTACTTCAATACATTCAAAAATCTAAAAGAAATGGATGAGTTCCTAAATTGAGTTCCTAAATTTCCAAAATTGAAAGAGGAAGAAATTAAACATCAGAATAGGCCAATATCCACCTATGAATTCAAGGAAGTAATATTAACACAACCAAGAAGAGCCCAGGACGTGATGGACTTCTAGCAGAATTTTATCGAAAATTCAGGGAGGATTTAATACCAATGCTCACCATTTTCTTTCAAGAAATTGAAAAAGAAGAAAATTGCCTAAGTTATTTCTTGAGAAATTATAACTCTAATTCCAAAACCAGACAAAGAACCCCCCCCCAAATAAAAACCCACAGGCCAATGCCCCTAATGAATGTAGATTTAAAAATATTCAATAAAATTCTTGTCAACAGAGTACAGCAAATCATAAGAAAATTATACACCAGGACAAAGTGGGTTTCATTCCAAACATGCAAGGATGATTTTACATATGCAAATCAAAAAATGTAATATACTACGTTAAGAGATGCAAAGATAAAAATCATTATGATTATCTCAATAGATGGAGAAAATGCATCTGACAGAATCCAACACCCATTTATGATAAATACTCTGAAGAACATAGGAACAGAAGGACCCTACCTCAACATGATTTAAGCTGTTTATAATAATCCTGCTGCCAATATAATCCAAACTGGAGAAAGACTGAAAGTATTCACAATAAACTCAGGAACAAGACAAGAATGCCCACTGTCTTTCCTACTATTCAACATAGTGCTTGAATTTTCGGCTAGAGCCATCAGACAAGAGGGAGAAATAAAAGGAATACAATTTGTAAGGGAAGAAGTGAAAATATTCCTTTTTGCAGATGACATGATACTTCAAATAACAGATCCAAAAAATTCCACCCAAAGACTCTTAGAACTAATTAATAAATTCAAAGTAGCAGGTTATAAAATTAATATTCACAAATTGATAAAATTCCTATACACCAATAATAATTCCAAAGAAAAAGAAATCAGGAAACAAGTCCCTTCATAATAGCAATAAAAATAAAATATGTAAGAAAAATATCACTAAAGAGATGAAAGACTAATACAAAGAAAGCTAGAAACCCCCAAAGAAAGCAACTGAAGAGGACTTTAGAAAATGGAAAGACATTCCATGTTCCTGGATAGAAAGAACTAATATTATGACTAATATTGTCAAAACAGCCATACTTCCAAAGCTACTAGACAGATTCAATGCAATATCAATGAAAATACCAACAGCATTCTTCACGGACCTAGAAAAAAAAAACAACCTTAAAATTGATATGAAAACAGAAAAGACCCAGAATCTCTAAAGCAATTCTGAGTAACTAGGGAAAAGATGGAGGAATCACAATCCCTCAAAAACTACTACAAAGCTACAGTGACTAAATATACATGGTACCGGTCTAAGAACAAGCCAGGAGGACCAGTGGAACAGGACTGAGGATAATGAAACACACTCTAACATCCTTAGTCAATTGATCTTTGACAATAGGGAGAAAACAATCCACTGGAGAAGACAGCCTCTTCAACAGATAGTGCTGGAAAATCAGATCTCCATGTGCAGGAGAATGAAACTAGACCCTGATCTGTCTCCACACACTAAAATCAGATCAAAATGGTTCAAAGAACTGGACATGAAAAGAGAAACACTGAACCTACTGGAAGACAAAATAGGTAAAACCCTCAGAAGACATAGGGAAAGGAAATAATTTTTTAAACAGATCACCAACTGCACAAAAAATCTCAGCAAGAACCAATAAATGAGACTACATTAAACTAAAAAGCTTTTGCACAGCAAAAGAAACAATAAACAAGGTAAAGAGACAACCCACAGAGTGGAAAAAGATATTCACCAGTAACACTTCAGACAAAAAATTAACATCTAGAATATACAAAGAACTCAAAGACATAAAACCCACTACAATAAAGAATCCCATCAAAAAGACGGCAGCTGAAATGAAAAGAAGCTTCTCAGAAAAACAAGTACAAACGATCAACAAGGACATGAAAATGTGTTTTTCATCACTATTCATCAGAAAAGTACAAATAAAAACAACGTTGAGGTTTCACCTCACTCCAGTGAGAATGGCCTACATTAAGAACTCAAAAAGAAAAATGTTGGTGAGGGTACAGAAAAAAGGAACTCTACTCCACTGTTGGTGGGAATGTAATCTGGTACAACCAATTAGCAGTCTTGAGATTCCTTAGAAAGTTGAGAATGGAAATTCCATTTGAATCAGCTATTGCTCTGCTGGGCATGGCCCCCCAAAAATGAAGTCAACGTACCAAAATACACATGCATATCCATGTTTATAGCAGCACAATTCATAATAGCCAAATTCTGGAAACAACCTACCTGACCATCAATTGAGAAATGGTTAAAGATGTGGTACCTATACACTATGGAATACTACACAGCCATAAAGAAAGTCATATATGAAGCTTTTGAATGAAAATGGGGCTACCTTGAGTCAATAATGCTCAGTGAAATGGACAAAGCACAGAAGACTGATTATAGACGGGTGTACCTCTTATGAAATGCACAAAAATAATAGCAAAAAGCCCTACCCCGAGTGACAGGGAAGAAAGAGGAATCCAAGGTCAACTAGAAAAGGGGTGAGCATCTGAAAAAGGGGTGAGCATAGATGCTCACTGATTCCCCAAACCCCATGTTTCCAATGTGTTATAGAATTTGGAATTTTTCTATATATAAAACAATAAAAATTAAAGGAAAAATAATAGTGAGAGAAAAAATGAGTGCTTCAAAACTCTTGAGGCATGTGAGTGCTTCAGAAAAAAAATCATCTGTGTTCTGCAGATATTAAAGGAAAAATATCAACAGAAAGAAGTGAAAAATCACTGAAATGATATATCTGATATTTATACGCTTAGAATTAGAGTTTGATCTCCTAGAGGCAGCTATAGTACACTGATGAAAAGCCTGGAACTGACTTCAGCTTACCACTCACTAGCTCTGTTTTCTTGTACAGAACATGCAATTCCTTTACGTGACTGAGTTTATCTGTACAACTGAGATTTAAAAAAAAAATCTGCCTCACATTATTGTAATTTTGACTAAATGAAATAATATTTATCAAGAGTTTATTACATTCCAAGTATTTTCCTAAGCCACTGACATATGTTCACTAGTACTCACAACTTCCCTATGGAACTACTGCTGTTATCTCTACAATACAGGCATGAAAATGGAGAAGCAAACGTGTTGACTTTTCTTGTGACTATACAAGTTTTAAATGACACAACAAAGTTACATCAGGCAGTTTTGCTTCTATCCCTGCTTCTTTAACCACTGTGCTTGGATCTTTGCTTAGTATGTTAGCATCAGATATATTTTACCTCTAAGATATATTAATCACATATGGATTGGGATGCTGATGTATATACATACTGCTTGTTGATCTTTTTTTTCCCCATTTTTCTCTTCCATGCTGTTTCTCTCCCCCTATCTTAAAATTGCCTTTGAGAGCCCCACTTTGATGATTATGCTGAAGCGCAACTTTCAGACTGGAGTATTATCTCAAAGAATGATGAGCATTAGGCCGAGAAGGTGTGAGAACATCAGTTTCTAGTTTACAACCTCTTTGGTGAGCAAGAAGTAGTATGACATTTTCGGCTTATATCCAAACACTTCCCAGAGACACCCTGGTCTGAATTAAAAGGTGAAATAAAAGGCTGCACCACCTCTACTTTCCTTTCTAATAGGAAAACAGAGTAAGCTGGAAACTAGAACTGGACCTAGGAAAAGCTCTATTCTACTTGTTTCCGTAACAGGAAACAGACAGGATGACTTGTAGTGAATCCTACAATTCTTATGGAGTCAGAAGGGAGCCAGAAATAGTCAAAGCAATCTGGAGCAAAGAGTGCAATGCTCAGAGGCATCACAATACAAGATTTCAAATTATACTTCAAACCCATACTAATAAAAATAACACGGAGCACAAAACCAAACATAGAGACCAACAGAGTACAGTGGAACACACAAAATTAAACCCATGTACCTACAGCTGTCCAATTTTTGACAAAGGTGCCAAAAAACACTGGAGAAAATATAGCCTCTGCAACAACTAGCACTGAGAAAAGTGGATATCTACATGCAAAAGACTGAAACTAGATCTCCATGTTTCATCATGTGTTAAAATCAAATCAAAATGAATTAAAGGCCTAGATAGAAAGCCAGAAACTTTGAAACTGCTGGAAGAAAACACAGGAGAAATACCTGAAGCTATAGGCACAGGTAAAGACTTCTTGAATAGGACTCCAACAGCACAGGAAATAATTTCAAAAATCATAAATGGGATTACATGTAATTAAAAAGCTTCAGCACAGCAAAGGGAAGAACACTTAAGGTACAATGCACGGTTTTATAAAGGATTAAATGTACTGTACCAGTTATGAATTTATCAACTCTCAGCTCCAAATTCACCCTTCAGTGATTGTTGCAGAACAGACTGGACTCTTAAGCATCTCCTACTTTACTGAGAGCACTACATTATGGGGTTTTTTTTTGTCAGTAGAGGGCGTAGGTGGGACACCATAGGGGGAAAGAAGCTTTTCCAGGTTCCTATGAGCTGCTTTTTATATGTTCTTACTTAAGGTCCATTGGTGGCTCACGTGAGTGAGAACATCAGTTGGTGCTCTGCTCCAGCAACATACTCAGACCATGTAACCCCTCAATAATCATGTAGCATCACTCTGGAATCACTGATCATGAACTTGAGGATTTCTTAACACACTCTCCTCATCTGTTACCCACAGTTGTACCCCAATTCTTACCATGAGCCCTCCTACAGCTTCATTTGTCTGAATCAGGAAGGCTGTTTCCTACTTGCCTGGCAACTGAAAAGGCTGTGGCTGAGGCAAAACGATGAGACCGAGGCACAACTTCAGACTCTGGGGCCGGTATTCTGCCCATAAGATGTCCTTCCCTGGGCACCCTCTCTGCCATAAAGAATAATTTAAGATTTTCTTATATTTCTATAGACACGCTCCTGAATAGCTACACAATTACTTATCTCAAAGTTTCCTTGTTTAAGGCATTATGTAGTTTCTCTCTCTTGACTGATTCATTTACCTTAAACGCAGTTTTACATTTATAGTGACTTTTACAAATCCACACAGTCCTTGATCACGTATCAAGAGTGGCCTCTGATAAAGACTGTCCTCCAACTGACTCATCACTTTGTATAGGCATACTGCTTTCTCATGATTTTGTGAGTTTGGAGCAAAATAACTAAGGCATTTAGACCTTAGCAATCACATATGTTTGACGCCTCCAATTTAATCAGAGAGGCTAATTTAGCTTGTTCACAACTAGTTAACTGTTAGAATGGAGTCAGAACAGCAAGTCTTTTTACTGTCAGACTAGTTGCCCTTTCTGTGACACTAGTCAGTCTACTCTTCAATGAAAACAAGTACTCTTTGAGGACGCAGACAGTATCCTCAGAGTCAGAATGAATATGAAAGTATTTTGTAATGCACAGTATGTTCAGCAAATGCAATCTCACCAAGAATACTCATATAAGCACACTGTCAGACATTGTCTACTTAAACCATAATGTGAAACACTAAAACTAAATTATCTTAGTTATTCACATATGTCACATTAACAACACATTCTACCTCCATCATATGATACTTGCACTTCTTGTTTTCTTTCTCTGTTCCTAAAATGACAGCAGCTATGGTTAAATTATTTATAGTTACAATGATTTATAATAAAAGTAGCCACTCAATTGTCAGAATCTGAAGGTAACTGAATGCAACAATCAGGAGACCAACGCCGATTTCAGTAAAAATGTTAGCATGGCTTTTTAGGTTGACCTCAAAAATGAAGAAGGCAGAGAAAGGACAGTTACATTAACTATGAAAAGGAAAAGCAGTATCTTGATGCTTTTCACCTATAATCTCAATATTAGAGTTAATGGTTTAATGAAAATGACTAAAATTTGTGTGTTCAAATGCTATGGTTATAAACAAAATGACACCATGCTAAAGACAACAAAAAATCAGCTTGCATTTGGACCAAGATCACAGATTTAAGAGCCCAGCCCCAGAGGACAAAAACTGCCTTTCACAGCAACCAAGGACTTTCTGAAGACCAATATAAAGTTATTTTTATGGGTTTTT
The DNA here is from genome assembly GCA_004027205.1 of Ctenodactylus gundi. Taxonomy (NCBI): domain Eukaryota; kingdom Metazoa; phylum Chordata; class Mammalia; order Rodentia; family Ctenodactylidae; genus Ctenodactylus; species Ctenodactylus gundi. The sequence goes on along the minus strand of PVKB01002683.1, from coordinate 240,341 downwards.
AAGTCATTAAAGTGCCAATGCTTTCAAAAATCTCTGAAGATTAATTGTTATTACAAACATTTATTTTATTTGGGAGCATATTGTTACCTTAATACTTGACTACATCCTCAAGATTTTGGATTAGACAAAAGCTTTGCTTATATAAATAAAACAATACAAATGTTAAAGCAACACCAAGATGAGCTCATTTCTCCTCCTGCTCCTCTCTTGTATCTAATAGCTGGTTCTGTGTAGGTTAAGCTATTCCTAGTCTGTATGGCAGAGAAGTATGATCTCAGCCTAGATGAAGCTTAAGAGTAAAGAATTCATACACTTAGAGAAAATAAAAACATACACCCGATGTTAATGAAATGAAACAAAACATGCCAAAATAATCCTAATTTATTATCAGGACTAAATAAGTAAAGAAAGTAGCTTGCAGAGGACAGGAAAGAAGAGGAAAGAAAGTATTTTCAAGCTGTAAGCATTACACAGTTAAAAGATCATTTTAACACTACAATAGTAACATAAATATTCAGTGTATTTATTCTTCCTATTATCTCTACAAACATGACAGAGGAAAATGCTAACACAAGACAAACACCATATAGAAGACAAAAATGTGGTTAATGCAGAAGGTACATTTTACCTAAGAGCAGTCTGGTTTAAACAGTGTGACTTTAATGGTTACTTCTGGCCTGGGATTTTCATGAGTATATCAAAGCTGACAAGTGCTCCAGGCTTATCAATGAGAACAGCAGAGTTGCTGCAAGCAGATTAAGTCAGCTAAAGCCCAAAGTCCAAAATGGCTTCTCTGGAGTGCTTACATCTCCAGATGCAAAGGCTGCAATGGAAGTAGAAAGCGCAGAATGAAACTGAAGAGAACACAGAGGCTCTGCAACCGATTTTTGATATAAAAGTAAGAGTCTGTGTAGACAGATGGTTTCTAACAGCCAAGGAATTTGTAGTTTGAAAGAAGGCCCATCAAGGAATATCAGATCAACAGAAGTGCAAAATAATATTTATCTTTACTCAATAATCACAGATATACAGTGAAAGGCCTAGGCCTACATTGCCTTTTCTTCTTTACAGTTGCACTCTGTTGTCTGTTCCATTACATTTAATGGCAATTTCCAAAGAAACTCAGGCCATTCAGTATCTTATTTTTCATATCTACATTTTATATTAAAAGGCATTCCTGCCCAACACTGCATCCAGCTTCTCTTCCCAGCAGGTTTTTGATTTTCACAGTCTCTTTAGTATCTAATTTGAGGCAGAAATAATTCTCTACAATTTTAAAGATGAGAAAACTGAAAAAAATCTAGCTTAATTATTGTTCAAATCACTTTTGATCATTTTAGTATATGTAATATAAATTTATTCCTTAAAAGCCATCAGAATTATGAATGCACTGGAATAATTACTTTCCTATTTTTTCATTAAAAATCAATGGAAGCTAACTGAAAAAAATACACCAATGCTGGAAACTTAAAAACAATCGGCTCTTATCACACCAAATAAATACAATAAATATTAATATCACAGAATATTCTTTTTCAATTTTCAAGAGTCTTGATTCAGTCTGTGATTATAATACTTTATTTAGAATTATCATCTAATACTGGCATAAGAATATTTCACGTATATTATGTTTAGTTATTAACTGTGAACAGTAAATATTAAATACTGTGAATGTACCACAGTGTACTGAAGCATGACCCTATAATTTTCATTATTGTCTGTAACACCTCTATAAACAATTTCTACAGAAATGTTGTGCTTTGTGGTTTACTTTTAGACCAGATTCCCAATAAAAATTCTGAACCCAGGTCAGCAGAGTTTAAATATGATCTTAAATCATTTCTGCTCGTTGCTTCACAAAGGTAACTTAACCTCTGTGCTTTATGCATCTGTGAAATGGAGAGAGTAATAATAATTACTGTATCTTTCGATTTTTAAAAAAGTGATACTAGGGGTCAAACCCAGGACTTTATAAATACTGAGCAAGAGCTCTACATCCCTAGCTCTTTTATAAATTTATACTTTTGATATATGATTTTGCTGAACTGCTCGGCTAACATCAAACTTGCAATCTTCCAACCTCAGCATTTCAGTTCCCTGGAGTTAGAGGGGAGCACTGCTATGCCCAGCCACTGTAAAGTTTTTATAACAACAAAACGAGTGAGTTTGTATACAGCACTTAAAATAGGGCCCAAGTCATACTGTAAATACTAAATATTAGAATTAAGGTTTTTGAGCCTTGAAATCACCTACAATTTACTTTCCAAAGGTTTTGTGAATATACATGCCCAGCATAAGTTACATCTATTCTGTTTTCATCAAGGTCCTTATAACCATTTAGACAGGTTTCATTTGCATGTACATGTGCACAAACATTTGTGTTTATAAATTCATAGGTGAAAAGCTGTGTATTTCATGCCTTATTATCTGAGGATAACTGCCAACAGGAATAACTGGTAGCCTTTGTGATTTAAATGGAGGAATTCAGAGCTTGCTCCTTTATGCATAAAACTTACAATATATACATCATTTTTATTTCATCTTAAGAACCTTCACTTTACAAACAGTAGCTAGCACTCATATACCTTTTTGTTTCTTATCATCTGATTTTGTTATTCAACCTTAATATTTGGTCATTCAGAACTGTGATACTATAGAATTCAATTTTTGCTTAATTTATTTGGCAAGCTTATTTAAATGTATTTCTCAAAAAATACATTAGGATCTGGGGGCATATCTCAGAGGGAGTGCAAGCCTGTAATCTCTGCACTTGGAAGTCTGAGGCAGGAGTTTCACTGAGAGTTCAAGGTAAGCCTGGGCTACAGAGTCAGACCTTGACTCAAAAACAAAACAAAGGAAGGGCAACCCATATTTCTGGGCTCCCCTTCTGACTAGTAGAAGCTTTACCTTACTTCTTTCCCATCTGTAAGTTTCCCAATAAAACATTCTCTGTACAACCTGTCTCCCATTTGTCTTCCGTGACAAAAAACAAAAAAAACAGTAACCCCAAAGTAACCTTGCTGATACAAAGCTATCATTTTTATTGCATTCCCACATGAATGATAATTTAATTAGATATGAACATTTCTAGCCACTGTTTTTCTCTTAAAGATTTATATATTTTGATCCACTGCCTTTGGCAGTTATGAGTGCAAAGTAAAGATCTGACTTTAAACTAATTCTTGTTTCTCTGAAGTTTACATTCTTCCTTCTCTATTCCCAGTGGTCAAGTGAATGCAGAGTTGTCTCCATGGGTAGTGTAATATGTTACCAGAATATATCTTGAAATTGTTCTCTTTGCAATGTTTTTTTTCGCTCTGGTGAGTATTACAAATTTTGAAACCTACATTATTCTACTACACTGATTGTTTCCTTTTACGTTCTTCCTCCAGAAATTAACACTTACTTGATGGTGAATAAACCATAATCCATCATTGATGTCTTCACCTTCTCTTAACTTTCTGCCTTCCTCTTAATTTACTCAATACCTGAGCATCATATTATTAAAGCTTATTTTCCACCTCAATGTCTTATTTTTTCTACAACATTCAATTTGGTTTTACTGCTTTCATCGTGATTTAATTTCTATTTCCATGTTAGTTTTACTTATCTTCGTTATAGTATAATATTCTTGTATTAAAAATAGGGACAATGTTCCTTTAGCTGTTACTAAGAACATCAAACAAATGTTGTCAATAGACCTAATTCATGGGGGATGGATTTTTTCTAGTATATTACAGGATATTTCTTCTATTTTCTAGTTTTCCTCTTTACTTATCCTTCAATAAAGATCTGATTAGGGTAAGACAAAATGCATCCACACCTCCCAACTTTACTCAGCTCTGCATCTCAGCTTGCCCAGGTGTCAAAGGGCATTCTAATTCTCGCATTGCTTTGGAGAATTCCTAGGGTATGGCAAAATTTCGTAACTGACAATTTCGATTCTTCTTGACAACTGCCTCACCTACACTCTGGACAGAATAAAGATTTAATCTGCTACATAGTTCTTGGAATGATTTTTGTTTTAAATACATTTTGACACAAATATCAAATCTACTTTTTGAAAATTTTGTCACTTATGAAAATCTTGGCATCATGTATAATCCAAAACACATAAATTTGAATTGCCATGTACCAGCCTATTAGTATTTTCGGTACAAAGCTTGATAAAATTTTTCAAGGAGATTTTGTATTTTGAAATTCAAGCCAGTAAGCAAGTTTTATTTTGACATTAAAAACATGAGAACAGGTTATATAATGGTGTGTTTCACTGAACTAGATATTTCTCAAGCCCCATCTACAACCTCTTAGCCAAAGTTTTCTCCAGGTACTGCTTTGGTCATGATAATCTGTTTGGCTTTAGTCTCATGACCATTGTATTCTGCTTTAGAGCACTCTGATGCCTCAGAGTCCTGGTAGAGTGAGAGACTTTACACCCCAATGAGAAACTTTTTATCAATGGAAGAACTAGAGTAGAGCCAATGATAAATGATCTTTCTTCAACTTTTGTCAGGTATAGGTTGCACAATTATGAAACACATTCTACAAGGCTTCTCAAAAGATCCTGATGACAAAGAACTTTAGTTCCCTTAACCATTGAACTACTTCGAAAAATCTATATTGATTTTCTATCTGTGTCACTCTTTGGCTTGGTATTACTAATCAGCATGAACTCTCTGTACTCAAGCCTTTGCTATAGGTTGTATTTCCCAGAAAATATCTTAGGCTCAAATGCTCATCCCAAGTACTGAATAATCCATCTTTGAGAACGAGCCAGCCTCACTGGTTAGAGTGCTTGCCTACTACGCATAGACCACTGAGTTCATTCCCCCAGCATCACATAAAAATTAGCCAGGTGTGGTGCGACATGCCTGTAACCCCAGCACTAGGGAGGCTGAGGTAGGAGGACTTGCATGAGTTCGAGGCCAGCCTGGCCTACGTAGCTAGTTTCAAGGCCAGTTTGGACTACAGAGCCAGACCCTGTCTCAAGAAACAAAAACAGACAAACAAACAAAATAAAGAAAACGAGCTATTGTAACTGACATGTTATTTAGCATATTCATGTATCATAGAAATTTTAAAAAATCATTCAACTTAACTCACAATTTGATTTTTAAAAACTCAGCATTCTAAACAAATTCGGCATTTTGTTTTCTTTGTATATAAGAAAAAGTGAAAAAGCAAGAACTCCAATAAAATAAAATGTGCATAGTAAGAAACTAAATGAATAAATACTAGCAAGACAGTAAACAGCTTATGTAGCTATATCTGAAAACCTATTAGTTTTTTTCCCAGCAAAAATCATTTGTGAAAGATATTAATAGTCTCATTTTACATTTTAAGAACAAAATCGCAAAAACACTTAAATCAGTAGAGAGGTCAATGAGACAAACTATAACTAGGATTGAGATACTGTTTTGTAGACCCACAATGGTTTCTTCTATATTCTAAGAGATCTAGAAAGATTACTGTTCTGAAATTTTGATTTTAAGGAAAAATTCTAGCATCATATTCAAAGTGATTATACCATTTTTGGTTAAAAAAATTAATTATCATTAGAAAGTGAATATACAAACATTGAAGATTTTTCTAGTGGAGGATGAATGATCTTTATATAAAGAGACCAGGATTGTAAGTAGTATGATAGTGTGGAAATATAAACTCTCTGTGAATGATTAATGCCATCCACTGTCTCCACAGATCAGACAAGAAGTTAAGTTCTCGCTTGATGGAAAGCAAAACTGTCCATATAACAGTCCCTTCTAAATTTCTTCATTATTCTTTGTAATATATTCCTAATAGCTATTCCTAATAGTTTTGCATATGATAAAGGGAAGCAAATGTGGTATCCAATAGGAATTTAAGAATTTAAATTCATTCAAATATTTTAAATTATTAAAAAATTTAAAGTATTTTAGAATAACAAAATTACTGAAATCTAACTCTGAATCCTATCATTTTATAGTCATAAAGAATTTACTTCCTCAAGACAACTAAAATTATATTTTGGATACTTTGATATAAGAGAAATCTCACAGTATGCCTTTCATAAATTAAATGCACATCTATTATTCTGTCACATAGTACAGTCTGAATATTCTTCACAAATAAAATTTCACATTCAGCCCTCTACAGATTCTTTTTTCCATTAAGTATTTACATTCCTTTGCTAACACTTAATACTGATCAAAATATACATTTTCACCTATGAGTGCTACTCTCCCATATAAAAGATCTCAACAAATGTAGAAATACACGTCATAAAAATATGAACATATATACCATATATAAAGTGAGAAATGCAAGGCAAAGAGAAATGGATATAAAATAGAACACAGAATGAAGCTAATATATAAAATGAATACCATGAGATGCGTTTGCCAGTACTTTGACTTTAAATTTCTAGCAGCCAATACATAAGAAAAAATACAGTTCTTTTTGACTTCAACAACAGAAAAGAAATTACTCCTGATAAGTTTTATAAAGAGAAAACAGTAACACACACTGACCTCAATAAAAGTCTTGAAGTAAATAGAATGAAGAACCCACTGCAGCATGTCAATGTCTAATTCAGCAAATTCAGTACTCAGAAGTAAGTCACAGAAAATTCAATGCCAGTGAAATAGCCACGCAAAGGAAATAAAATGCATGAGGACAAGGGTCTGACCATGTTCTTCTATTATTGAAACAACAGGTACGGCTAGATAGTAACCCAGAGTCCCACAGGAAACATCACAGTGCAATTCCTAAAGTCTCAGGGAACTAAAATGGGCAACAAATGCCAAATCTGGGAAGGGAATGGGGCTTGGTATCAGATCTGTGTTGAAATATCCAAATAGTTCAATATTTGAGACCCAAGGTGACAGCATCTGAAAATTAGGATAAAATGAGATATGCACTGACCACCCCTTAACCAAGATACTTGGCAGCAAAAATGTTTTGATTTTGGATTTTTGGGATTTTGCAATGTTTGCGTATACATAATGAGATATCCTAATGATGGGGCTAATGCCTAAGCACAAAAATCCTTTATGTTTCATGTATACCTTATACACACAGACTGAAAGTGATTTTATATATTTCAAATAATTTTTATAAGAAAGTCTGTCTATATTGAAATGTGTAAACCACGTGTCAGTATTTCAGCCACCTATTCCTGACTCCAACTTTATGTGCTTCCAATACACAATTTTCTTACACTTACTTACACATAAGTTCATAGCAATGATAGTATGACATACTATTGATACAGTGAAAAAAATGTGTCCAGGGAAACTAAGTAGAGCAGTTAGTATCACTAAAATATTTGCATCAGCTGTTAACCAACAGCAGCTACAAACTGAAGCAGAATTTGCCAGTACCTACAATGCTGTTTTTGATTTAAAAAAAAAAAGGTGAACTGTATTTTATTGTTTTACGTCAGAAAAAGTACCAGGAGTCAGGACGAAGAAGTACGTCTTCTAAGGACAAAGAAAAATTTCGCTGGATGGTTTTTAAAATATTTTCTCCAGAGACATCTGTCTCATTAACAATTTTTGGCTTAAAATTCTCTTTTTTATTTTACAAACTGTCATGATTTGTTTTATTAAAAATGCTCTTATCCTTCAATAAGCCCATTACACATTTTAAATATGTCATCTACAGGCAATTTTCCTGCTATGTTAACAATGTTGTTTTCACTGTCACTATTATCACGATCACCTTGATTCAGAACCATTTTGGCTATTTCATCATTAGTCGGTGAATGAAAAACTGAAGCCACACTATTGAGGTTAAACACTATTCTGATATCCACTTCAAAGTGTCTCTTCTCTGCTTCATCTCAGCAGAAGCTTTATCACCATGAATGCTTAAAAATTTACTGTGTTTTTCTTAAGTTTCTGCAATGGGCTTATCGAATCCTCATAGTTCCCTTCAATTTCCATTTCATTATGATAGATCTTTGTTTCAAGATCAGCATAACGTTAAGTGACATAACTACAATACTGTTGAATCCACAATTTCAATACACAATTGAGATCTTCATTTTTAACTTTACACACTGCTCTTCTACTTTTAATTAAAGTTACCCATCACTTTTGGCAAAGAACTTCAGTAGTTTATTCTTCTCTTTTTTCAGGTTATATATTGTGGTCAGTCCAACACCATACCCCTCTGTACTAGGCTTTACATGTGCATTACTGCCCAGTTTCTTCAACAGATAAACTTTCTATGATACACATGAACATAAATGCTTATTTTCTTTCACTGTTACCCACAGAAGTATCTGCAGCCACTTTGGGCATTTTCAATAGTAGCATTACATCACAGAGCAGAGAATAAGGAAAAAAAAGAGCAATGTAATATAGATTTGGGGGCATCACATGGAACTATTTTTATCACCCCTTGTGGGCATAAATTGTAGGGGGAACCTGGGCATTGATAAGAAATAATTATCATAGCTGAAGAGGACAGGGAGCATCATATTTCTCATTGGTGACACTGAAGAAACTGTATTATGTGCTGGAATTTTGAGTGTTCTCCATAGTATGAGGTTAGGTATGGAATTTCCACTTGTGGTGTCATGTCAGCATGCACTCAGAATGTTTCAGACTTTGTAGTATGTTGGATTTTGGGTTTTCAAATGGGGAATGTTCAATCCTTAATATGCTTACAGAACTTAGTTGGGATATATAAACTTCTCATTTCTTTCTATTTTCCAGATCATAGGGGTTGGTGGTGATTATATTTTTTCCTGAATTAACAATAAGAAGAGAATAGTAACTGTTCACTCCCCTGAGACCATCCTAACAAACCACCAAGCCCATCACTGCTGCACACTGAAAGGAAGGTGATTACTCAATATTACTTATGTAGTAGGGAAAAGAAACAGTACCTGCATTGCTGATATTCTGAATTAGTATTTCTCCCTATAGATTAGGTAACATTTAAAAAATGTTTCCATTTCTAAATTCAAAATAATATTATTTTATAAATATTCAAAAATTTCAGAAGTACAAACTCATAAACCAAAAGAATAAAAGAGACAAGATATACGGATTTTTTTCCACATTGGTACCTGAGAGCTACAGAAATGCAAAGACTAAGAAGCAATTAGAACAGAACTGCCTGATCAAGAAAAGGATTTATAAACAAAAACAGACAGTTGTGAATTAACAAGAAAGGAAATACCTTTCCACAAACTATAATGTACTCATATCCCATTTCTAGTAATAAAACACCAGCAAAGCCATTCACTGATTCAGTACATATTGCTAAACTATCACTTGGAATATTGTTTAGTGAGTATAAAACCAGAGAAAAGAAAACTCGATTATCTTGTGAAACATTTCATTCAACTGATCATAAAGTGAAATTATTTGTAATACAGAAGAGAATTCCATACTCTGATTTCTTTTTGTCACAGAGGGACAGTTAAAAACTCTTATTTCAAACTCTCTTTTCCCCAGATTGTATACTTTTCATATTTCAATATTGTTATATATTTCAATCTTCAAATATTGTAATATGTTTATCTATTAGATACAATAGAAATCTTATAACTACTGTGTTTGGAATCTTTCGTAGATTTCCTAAAAAATTCACTTAGCTGTTGCGGTCAATAGATTTTTTTATTATTGATAATTTTTTGAAAGTTGTAGCCATTTATTTAATTACTTTTTAAGGGAAGAAATATTCTCTAATAGATATAAAAATAAATCCAAGTATACTCACCACATGAAGAATTTTATTCTCTGTTTCATATACAGTACAATCCTGGAAAAAAAACACACAAACATTAGATTCAAAAACATCAAGCATTCTTTTAAAAATATTTTCTTATGAATTACAAATTATTTTGAAAACAATTCGACATTTCAAGTAAAACAGTAATAAGAATGGCAAAACATCTGGACTACTATTTACTATATATTAATGAAAGAGGTTAGACTGGATAATCAGTTACAAAAGATATCCTTATTTTTGTTTAAGTCTGTTTTCTAATTTTCCAACTTTACGTATACATAACAGAGAACAATCAATATACATTATTTACTTCAATAAATATTGAAAAAATATAGTACCCATTTTTTATCTAAAAATTTCCTGTGACATATTGTTGAGATGTCTAACAGTTCAAATGCTATTATGGATTAGAAAATTAAGGAAACACAAACATTTATTTCAATAATCACATCAAAATGCCAAGCTTTTATATTTTAACTATTGTAAGCTATTAAATATATTTTATGCTACACATTTAAAAGAATATCTACTACTAATAAATGCGAAATTAATCTCACTTAAATTTGGTTCCCTGAAATTACAAATACCTGCAACTTCCTGATTTATAAGGAGCAACATAATTATGTGAACTTTTCTTAGTATCTTAATATTCTTATGGCTTAGTTTTCTTAGGAAATTTATAAAATGGACATAATATGTATTTAGTAGTACCCCAATATTAGTTTTATAAGATTCAAATAAGAAAAAAGATACATTGCTCAGCAAAGAAAATGACATTACGCAGTGATAAATATGTTCCACTTATGTACTAAGGGTTGTTCTGCGTCAATTTCAGTTTTCAAAAAATCTAATTTCATGTATTTTAGAATATAAAATTACATGGTATATTTGCAAAATATATTTTTCCCACAGTACTGTGTACTTTAGGGAATGATAGGTCTTTCCCTGGTTTCAAATTTAACAGAAAAGAACACTGTTTTTTTTATACTTTTACTACAATATCTTGTCATAAGAAGTACATACTCATTTCAGAGGCAGATTTTTTAAAACCAGGAAATAATTCTTCAAAGTAAAATTCAGGTCTGATTAATTTCACAAACTACCAGAAAAATACTTAGAATTCAATCTTGCCTTTCTGTTGTTGCTTATGTGCCGAAGGAGAAGTTTGTACAAATACAGTTACATCTGAGTCTGTATAAAGTCAACTCAATAATTAATTATGAATTATGAACACAGAGGAACGAAAAAGAAGCGAAGGCACTTATATTTGGGGAGTGTACTTGTATGTACATCTGAATTTGGAAGGGTTCAAGATTACAGATATTAATTTCAAACACAACTGCATTGGGAAGAAATGATCTGGGAAAAGCTAGAAAGTTGTCCAGACTGTCCATGCTTCTTCTACAGCTTGCTTGAGCTACAATGAATGTAAGCTTCATTTTTTGCTTACCTTCCCAGAATCAAAGGATATAACTTAATTTTGAAAGGACATTTAATTCCTTGTTCAAACTTTAAAGAAATACTCAAGGAAAAAGAAAATACCATCTAAATGTGTACCATACTAGAGGCATAATAATCATATAGATAGTAACTAGTTCAAGTTAAGTGTGAAATAACAAAAATTATTAAAATAATCTTACACACTTTTTAGTATTCATGTTGTCTGTTGGTAGTAGCTTTATTATTATTGTGTTGAATCTGTCATGTGTCCTTTATAAGATGACACAACTGATCAGTTATATGATTGTCATTCTACAAGCCCTGGTGTCATTGATGAGTATTTTTAGCATGGAAGAGAGGAGATACATATAAATTGCTGAAGAAAAAAGATAAAAACCTTAGAGACTACATGTGTACAATTCTCTTAGCTCTGCTCACTAAAATGGCATAGCAACAATGATCGATCTAGTAAAAATGAACTTCCTACAACTTGGGGTCTTGAAATACCATTTCCCAGGCCTTCTTGGAAAATGGTTGATTCCTGATCTGGAATAGGAAATGTACAAAATGAGCTTGAACTCTTTTGTGATATGAGATAGAAGGAAGCCACCAGAGTTCACTACATTTGTGCTGGAAGGGACTCAGAGGTCAAGATTAAGACAATGCCACTGCATTGGAGCAATCTAAGCAATGACTGGAAACATAAACACTATTAAATACATCGATATGTTCAGTGCATTAATAAGAAAACTGAAACATGCTCTTATATCTAAAATATATTAGTAATACTTTAATGATAATAATTAAGTATATTATATACTTCTTGGGTAACTTACAATAAATGTGCCTTGTTCCACTGATTCAGCATATATTAATCAACTGTGCTAGGAATACAAATATGAACAAACCATGGTCCCTGACTTAGATAAGTATAGATTAGGGAGACAGGCATTTCACATAAATATGTTAGAACACAAGGAAGTCTAAGATTTTCATACAGTTTCAAGTTTTAATAATTTCAGAAGCAAAGGTGCCACAACATTATGCAAGTATATATGTCAAAGGCCAATTATTTGCATTTTAAAATAAGAATACATTTCATATTAAACTTCACATAACTACGGGGTCATGCTATACATCCCTTTAAACAAGTTCCAAATTTTGCAAAAATTTTCATCATCTGTGACACAGGGACTGAAAGGATTACATGTGTAATCCTGAGATTCAAAATATGAATTGCTGATCCATATTCAGTAATTATGACATGATCCCAGAAGACAAGGTGTAGGGGAGATATAGAAGGTGACCGAGGTAACCAATTTTTCTCCCAGTTTGAAAAACTACCATATAAAGTATTAAAATTAAATTTACCACTTAAAATAGAACTAAATGATAAAATTCAAATATCCAAATATTATTGCAAATTTGTAGTACTTACACATATAAAGCTACTAAAATTTAAATCTGCATTATAACATTTTAATTATTTTTAATTAGTATAATAGAAACACAATGGAACTTTAGGAACAGCGGAAGAAGCAACCAACCCTGTCTAAAAAAACCCAGAAAATGGGGCTTTTTATCTAGTCTTGGAATTCATATATCTTTAGGCAGAGAACATAAAGGCATCATTGTAAAAGCAACCTACCAGTTTCAAAAAAACAGGGAGTGATCAAAAGACACTATAAATGTGTATTTTTAAATGATATTAAATTGCCAAGAAATGATGTGAATTTGTCTGAAGTGATGACAAATATTCTCCACAATTTGAGGGAGAATAATATGAACATACCTTTTACTATAATAAATTTTAAAATTTAAACATTTGTAATATATTTTGATCACACCCCGATGATCAAACAGACACAGTAATCGCTGTCAAATAAAACCAGGATGTACTTTCATGCACCAACTCTGGCATCACGTGACTTCTGGGTTTTTCAAAGTAAAAATGGCCATAAATGGTAAATTTTATGAACTTAATCGAGAAGTCAAGGCAGCCATTAAAGCACAACTAAAGACACTCATCAGAAAGGTCGTCCAGAACTGCTTCAAAAAGTGTAGTTAGAATAAGAGAGTATTTTAAGGAGAATTAATGGCAATGTATCTTTTAGTGTAATTTTTTAAACTTAAAAATTCAATGCATGCTTTGACCATACCTCATTACTGCAGTAATTTTCAAATTTTGGTTTTCTATATAAGAATAAGTTAGAAAGTTGGTCTTGATGAAAATGGCATTTTGAAAAATATTTTACTTTATAGGATTATGTATCGTAGAAAAACATCAAATCATATCAAAAGTGATCAAGCATACAGAACACACAAATCAGTAAACTGATTTCAAAACATGATTTCCTGAGTCACTCTTTTCTTGGCTCCGTAGAACTGTGTACCTCAGGGCTGAAAGTGTAGCTCTGTAGTACAGCACTTGCCCAGCAGCGCATGAAACCCTGGGTTAGCTATGCAGCACCAGGACAAAATTAACAAGAAAACCAAAATCAAATCAAAACAAAAAAAGTCGTATGTGCTTCAGGTACATGTTTCCCCAATTTATCATTTTTTCTCAATAAACTAATTTCCTTAATAGCTTTTTTTAAAAAATAAAGAAGAGAGGTTTATTTGGCTCATGGTTCTGGAGGTGAGAAAGGCCAAGAGTCTGGTGCCAGTATCTGGTGTTGTTTTGTTTTTCAGTACTAAAGATGGAACCCAGGGTCTTTACACGGAGTGATATCCCCCGACTATTCTTAATTTTTTCTTTTTTGAATATGAAATAATTACAGATTCAATAACATATTGATAAAATATATTCTGGAGAAAGTGCCCATATGTATCACTTTTGACCACCTTTTCCCTCCCTGCCCCCACCCCGACTCTTAATTACTCTTCACTTTCCTAGTAATCTTATGTTAGGGTCTTTGATGCATTTATTTATGGTAATTTCATATGACAAACACCAAACAATACGTAGTCTTTCTGTGTCTTCTCCATTTGACTGGACATCAGTGACTCAAGGCGACACCATTTTCGTGCAAATGTTTCCTATCTGTCTTTCTATATGACTGCATAATATTCCACTGTGTAAACATAACACACTTTCTTTATCCATCCTCTGTTAATGAGCATGTAGGTTGTTTCCAGGATTTAGCTATTATGAATGGTGTTGCTGTGAACATGGATATGCATGTATCTTTATGACAGGGTGACTTTTAGTTTTTTGAGAACATGTGGAAATAACATGGTGAACAGTAAGCCCACGGAATGGAAGAAAATTTTTGCCAGCAATTATTCAGAGAACAGATTAATATCTAGAATGTATAAAGAACTAAAAAAAAAAACCCTCCAAAATAAATGACCCCATTAAGAAATGGGCATCTGAGATAAAAAAAAAACAAAAAAAAACTTTTCAGAACTGGAAGCGCAAAAGGCCAGCAAGTATATGAAAAAGTGTTCAACATCACTAGCCACTGAGAATGCAAAACAAAACAAGGTTGGGATTCCATCCCACTCTTGTGAGAATGGCTTACATTAAGTACTCATGAAAGCAACAACTAACTGTTGGCAAGGCTGTAGAGAAAAAGGAATGCTTCTACACTGTGGGTATAACTGTAACCATTATGGAAAGCAGTTTGGACATTGCACACAAAGCCAAGAATGTAATCCCATCTGACCGAACTATAGCATTAATTGCTTACTTCTATGAATAGTTGTTTCTACTTCTTTGTATCTCTACCTTCTTTCAGCAAGACCAGCTATTTGTTATTGAAAGCCAGAGGCTTTAACAAAAGGTGAGGATATAACATATTAAAAACTACATAACAAAACCAACAACATAGATGATGCACAATAACCTGTTACTTTACATTAGGGAGAAAAATAGAAACTAAATGACTACACTCTATTTTGTTAGGCAATAATTTTATGGAACTCATTTTATCATGCTAAATATTTAAATAGCCCTAGGTATTTTGGGAGATTCATTTTATTAGTAAGTCATTTTACTTTCATCAAAATGTGATTTTAAAATATTTGCTTCTCAAGTGTTGATTTTATTAACACTTGGGGCCAAAACTTTTCCCAGAAGATTATTATACCTCAAGTTTTAAAAAGAAAACAGCACTGCATATGGAGAATCTATATTTTGCAAACTTATTCATGCTATGTAAAGGTATACCTCTGATGTTCTAGTTATTTTTAGATTAGAATTAAACTTATATTTTAAAAATTGGATTATGAGCTATGGCACTATGAAAATACCAGGAATTCTCTTCAGTAATTCAAGTCCTCTTTTACTGCACATGCAAAATAAAATTTGAAATTCTTTTTTATTTGTCTTATACTATTTCCCTAACCCTGTGAGGCAAGTTTAAATGGCCCAAATTCTTAATGAGAAAATAGTCATAAAATGAGGAATCTTTCTCCAGTTTTGTGCACTGTTCTTCTTAGAAAAAGTATATGCACAGAAGTGATCTCCCACAGATGACTAATACACCCACATACATCATAAACAGCTATGCTTTCTGTGAAACAATGATGCAACTGCTATTCTGAGAAAAATACACAAAACTACAGTCCATATTTGGTCACCAATTTTAAGCACGTGGGGCTATAATATTCATAAGTAACACTTCTCATTAATATTTTATTATGGTCATAAGAACACAAAAGTTATGAATATTAAATAGGTAACAGAGCTAATAAAAGGAAGTAATGTATGTCTCGACTGTTAGACATACTTCCATTTCATGGAAATTTATAAATGCCAGTAGTTTTCATGTTTCTCTTCAGCATGCATAAATATTTGGTAATATTTTACGTGATCTATATATGCGAAGCTTTGGTAATGGTATACTCACACCACACACAATATATTCTATTATTAAGATATCAAAATGTCTATACAGGCATGCTGGCACATGTGTGTAATTCCAGTACTCTGAAAAGCTGAGACGAGAGGATCACAAGTTGGAGCTCAGCCTGGGCAGCTTTGCAACTCAGTAAGATCCTGTCTCAAAATAAAAATAGGGCTAGGGATGTTAGTTCAATGTGGCTTTGTATTGCTGAAACAAACAAATAATACAAAAACAGCTAGATATCAAACAAGGGGTAATTCAAGTAATGCTCACATGTTATACTCTTCATTTTTTATTCATCCATCCATACACCGACCCATCTACCCATTCATCCATTCATTCAAGAAGCAATTCAATTTTCCAAAATGTTTCTTGGCAACTTCTAAATACACTGTCAGACACTGTATGGAGATCAAAGATAAACTTGGTTTTTGCCTATTATGTTCTCATTATTTACTAGGAGAGAAAACATTCAAATAACAATACAAAGCAGACAAGATAAATGTAATAAAATATGCCATAAAGATAAAATGAAGATAAATCTCAATTTACAATTCTTGAATACATATCAGGTAAACATTTTTATGTTTTAGCTGGCCATAAATAGCATTCAAGTATGGAAATTAGAGATGCATGGCAAAAGAGTATTTCAGGTTGTATGAGCAAAATAAAGGGAAAATCACTACGGAATAAGGAAAAAGACTTGCCGTGACTACAATGTATGTAGGGAAACGCAGAGACAAAGAAGGCAGAGACAGTAACATGGCCCCTAGAAACCTATCTATGATTAGGCTGTAAGAAATTTTGATTTTGTGGCAAAAACACTTTTATTTTTCTGTATCTAATTTCTATTTCAAAGGACCTTCTACCATGGAAAGCTGTCACTAAATTTTTTCAACTGATACTTTCTTTGGACATTCCTTCGGGAAATGCTGAAATCAGGCTGGCTACTCAATATTTACACTTGATATAATGCAGCAATGTGAGTCTTGTCTGTGGAGAGAAGTGTATGTTGAAATGCTTTGGCTAACAACTCACATAGGTATCTCTTATTGCCTTACGGAGCCTACAGTTTTGAGAGTAATTTTCAAGTCATGCCTAAAAAATGGGGATTTGTATAAACCTGCATCTCTCCAATGGGAGGGGAAAGTTAAACATTATCCTAGTGGGCTCAAATATGTGTAAAGAGGTGAATGACATACTAAAGATAGAGAAGACATTTTTGGGGAGATTAAAGTAATTCTATTTTGAAATTAGAAGTGGCTGAAAGATCATGCTAAATAAAACTAACAAGCAACTAAGAAGCTGAGTTGGAACTAAATTTGAGCCACATTTTTCAGATATTTTCACTGAAGTGATAGTCAAAACTAAAGGAAAACAACAAAGATGACTTCTTTAAGACAGACTACATGTGTGGTGGGAAGACAGGTGAAGTTAAAATCTCACACAATGTTTATACAGGTGCTACAAAGAAAAGTTAATCACAAAGGCAGAAAAAATGGAGAAAATAACAAGAGAAAACAGGTAAGAGTTTTAGAAAAAAGTAAGGATCAATAGCGTTAGTGCTGATTTTGTGAAGACATCAAGCAAACTGGCCAAACAAAGCTTTTAAAGGTTTTAATGTTTGAAATAGGATCTCACTCTACAGCCCATGCTGGTCCTGAAGTCATTATGTCGTCAAAACTGGCCTTGAACTCACAGCAATCCTTTTGCCTGAGTCTCCCAAGTGTTGGGATTACAGGCATTCATCACCACACTCAGCTATGATATGGTGTTGGGGACTTGAACCCAGGGCCTCACACTTCCTAGGCAAACGCCCTAATTATTGAGCTACACTCCCAGGTCAAAAACAATTTTAGTATAATGGTGGAGATAAAACTCTAGTTGCCAAGGACAAGCACAGGGAATTTAGATATGAAAGTATCAGTAATTAACATAAACAACTTAGAAATATTTCAAAGTAGAAAAAAAAACATAAAGAAATCTTGGAAAGTAGGGTCAAATTTATGGAGGAAAGAAAAAGTAAATGTAAGCAGCAGTTTAGATTTAACTTGATACAGTAATTTACACAATATTAAATATAAATAGGTAATGTAAAAACTAAAAATGGAAATAATGTCTAAGCAAAGCTCCAAGTAACAAAAAATATGCAATATTCTGCATATTTTAAGTTAAATAACATGACTGCTATCATTACTGTTAGGTGATTTTATTAGGACAGACTTGGTACTATATATAAACCAGGGAGAATATATCAACAGAGCGATTCAAATTACATATATTAAAAAAGGAGGGGCTGGTGTTATAACTCAGTTGTACCGCAAGTGATTAGAATGTGCACAGCTCATGCAAGATTTTGGGTTCAATATCCAGTACCATTAAAAATAGAGAGCATGGCTGACTGAAGTATGATATCAAAAGGTAAAACAAGCCAATCAAGATGACCACTACACTGTTTTGTTAAAACAGTATATTAAATGTGGTGAATTTAGCAGACAGGGAAAAGAAGGCAGAAACATAGTTAGAGGCTTAGGAAGGGTGAAGACTGTTACTAAAAGATTTAGATGAGCTGCTTATTCCTCACGGGAGAATGAAACTATGATATAATATGTACCATATTGATTACCTAGAGAGGAGTAAAATCTTTTTGTCAAAAGACAGCAAAAGGTCTATTTTTTTCTCACTAGTTTTTAAACATTTTGCAGTGCCTATACATTTTTAAAAGTTTCTGACAACTTTTCTAAAACAATAGGTAGGCGTATATTCTATTTTTAGTAACAAGGTAGAATAACCCTCATCCATGTACCACTTACCCTGATTACTTCTATAGTTTTTTGCCTTTCGACATTGGAATGTGTAAAAGTAAGCAGTCACTTGGTGATTAAAAAGGCTGAGAACTACTTTGTTCCTCTGTCCATAAACATAGACAATTCTTTCACATTTTGCACAGTGATTTTCAAAATTCTACCTGTTTTCTCCCATGAAGTTATTTACAATGAAATACCATATGCTTCTAATCATTCTAGTCTTCATCTGATAAGGAAAGACTGGTATCACAATAGTTAGTCATATAAGTAAGTATTTTTCCACATAGAGATTTGGTGGTGGAGACATAAAGGAAGCAGCTTTTTTTTCAATTAAATAGGTTTTTAACAAACCCCCAAAATTCAGAATATCAAGATGGAGGTGAAATGAATATTTCAAGCATCAATGACTAGAAAACTATAGTGAGTCTGTGATTTCTGAAATTTTGATAGATTTTTAAAGATAGTTTGAAGAAGCAATAACTAATTCCCACTACAGACTGTTTATTCTGCATATTTTAAGTAAAGACTCAAATTATTTTGAATGGCCTAGCAGATAATCAATGTCATAATTATGTGTCCCTCAGTTACAGTCACTCTTAGTTTCTCCTTTAACTATCAGTAAGCTTCATAGGAAAAAAAACCACTCTATATTCAATAGAATTGTCTCTAATTTCTAGAAGTGCTCCTTAAATTCTACTAATCAATATAAATTTATGTTATAAACATTTTACTCCAGGACCCTCAATTTTGACTTTGTATATGAATACTGCAGAAAGGGTTAAAGGATGAAGTAAAAAAATGAAACTTTTAAAGCCATATTTTGGAAAAGAATATTTATAATTGCTACTAGTACAGTACATTTAGTTACTTCACACTTTTGTTTTGTTCTAAAATAGGCTGACTTTCACAGTCTTAAAAAACACTTTAGATGGGAATTTTATTTTAAATTTTAATCTTCATGATGTCAGCAGATTATAATAAAAATAACTGATTCTTTCTCACCTTGAAGATTCATATCATATCAAAGTATCATGAACATTATACTTATACAATAATGAGAAACCCTCAGCATTCAGATATTATCATAACCCAGGGCATCCTAGGGGAACAAAAATCTATGAGTTCTAAGTGGTGGCAGAAAATTTTTCCCTTGAGACAAATACAACTAAAGCAAATATTAACATTCTGCCTGATCACAATTAAAAATGGAAACATTAATTCTTTGATTCAATATTATTCAGTTAGCTATCAGAAAATAAAGGGGTAAGAAGGTATATTTGAAAAAAATCTCTAGTATTCATTTAAAAACTCTGTTAGCCCATATATTTTGTCTCTTCATATTTTTCTGGACAAAGTAGAATTATTTCTTTTCAGAAACAGCAATATTTCATGAAGTGCCATTTATGCTCTGGTACTTTATATTTGTAGATCAATACTGAGATATTTAAATCCTATTAGATATTAAATTGTTCAAACACTAGTACCAGCCTAAATTTTCAGCTTAATCCGGTACACCTTCAAAAAGAGATATTGTACAGAGTGGGTATTTACTTAAAGTTTCATAAAAATAACACTAAATAATTATGAGCCACAAGGTTATGTGGGGACAAAATTTACCAAGTCACTTATTCTTCCCTAAGTCAAACTAGTAACTACACTCCAGTAGATTAAAATACCAAGACACACTGCACACACACACACACACACACACACACACACACACACACACACACAAAACAACACATTTCTGAGGAAAGAGGGGTTTGAAGGTTTTCAAATGCAATCATTACCAAATTTTTTAACATTCTCTCACATAATTTAATTTCATTTTTATGTTTAGATAAACAATACTATTGACCTCACACATAACTTGTTTTGACTAATAAATTGTGAACATGGATACTATGTCTCTCTTCCAATCAGAGGCTTTAAACCTTGTTCTCCTGTCCATCTGATATGACGACCAACCATATTCTATAGGAGGCTACTCTTTCTTCCTGTCCTTTAAAGTGAAGGAGATGAAGATCAGAGCAACACTGGATGGATATACATCACAATCATTTGACATGAGTGACATTAAAAGCCACTGGCATATTCAGGTTGTTACTGCAATACAATGTAGCTTACCTTGAATGATACAACCTGCCGCTAAATACAAGGGTAAAATAAGACAGGCACATATCCAAAGATCTATCCAATGGAAAGTACAATGAATAAATTTTCCTAGCTGTTTCAGAGTTGGCAGGTCACTCCTCACACAATGTAATCCACACTCAACCTCAGACTACATTCTATCTTCATGCATATCTAGCCTTTTCCCATCTTGTATTTATAATTTTCTCTCATTTTATAAGTCTGATTCATGCTCACTTGTCCCAATTACTAAATTGTGACCAATTCTTCAACCTGCCACTGTCCACTTCAACTTGTTCTTTCAGTTTTCTCAGGGCCTAATTTCTTTTGAATTTATTATCTGATGCTGGTGGTCATTCTGACCCACCTTTAACAACTAGGTTATTAAAAACTATTTCTTCAGCAGAGAAATGCCTTAAAATATCATCGCATATGACTGGTAGCTTTCTATTTTCCTTGAGGTAGGAAAATATGTGTCATGCAATTCATGGAAGACACAATGTATACAATTTGTGTTGGGCTGTAAGTCAGAGACAGCATGATTCACAATAAATGCTTACAATATTATTGTTTCTTGTTCCATCTGCTCCTGTTAATACTGTACTATACCATAATCTAGTACTGGTTCTCCCTTTTTTATAAGTGAAAAATACTAATTTTACTTAACATATTTGATGTTTCAAAGAACAGATCTAATCCTTTTGAATATGTTTTTATTACACAGAAGGACTATAAGCCACATATAACTACTGTTATAAATATAAAACTTTAACCAGCCACTTTTACTCATGTTTAGGCTCTGAGGTGACATAACCTAGAAATAACTGAAATTCATGATCCATACTTCTTAATCATTCGTCTTCTGATAAAGTCTAGAAAATCTGCATTTTTAAAAGACATGCTTCCTACCAAAAATTCACTGTTCATTGACTGACCTTTCGGAAGCACTACTCTTCTGTATACACATTCTCTTCAAACCACATATGGATCTACTAAAGTATGAGTATAGTACAGAGGCTATTAACTTTGGATGCAGCCAATATCACTTTAAAAATATTAATAGCAATTCATACCACAGAGGGTAGAATTTACTACATCTTGGATGGGGCCTGGGCATCACTGCTTTTAGAAGGCTTTTATTTCATTTCCAGATAAAGGCAAATTTGAAGAGCAAAGAGCAGATCACCAGGATCTAAGTCTAAATCTTGTCAGTTATTGATTATGTCAGTTCTCCTTTCTAATCTTCCATTTACTCACTTATAAAACTGAGATAATGACACTTTACATATTTCACCTGATAAGTGTGAGGAACAAATCTGATAATGTTCTGAAAGCACTCTGTCAACTTCAAAAGAGTAATGTTATTATGGTCTACCTATTCAATTTTATACAGCTTTCTTTAAAATGATTTTTAAATGTAATGAGAAAAAGACTTTACCTAGGTGATATCACATGAAAAAAGAGCTATAAAGAAAAAGTAGAAGAGCACACGGAAAAAATGAATTTAAATTATAAAAAGCAGTTCAGAAATTTGGTGGGGAAATAGGTGAGAAGAAAATCTAAGAAAAACAGCTCCAGGTGGGAAGAAATCGAAAGGGAAGTGAGATATTTTGTGAGGTAAGAGGGGTGAAAATCAGTGAAACATTAAAAATTAATTGTATTAATAACTTCTGAAAAGCACTATGAAAGATAATTTAACAAGAATTAAAAATGTGTCACTGCACTTCAACAGGAAGTAGAAACAGAATAAAATACAAAATCAAAAGCAATAAAGGTATCTAAACAAAAATGTTTATTTTTACCCCTTGATTTTTTTATAACTCCCACTCTAACTGGCATTGGATTATTGAATTACATTATAGTCTATATTCATTTATGAATCAGATTTTAAAATTTGATAAGAGATCAAACACTGAAATTTTGAGTTACGAATGCATTCTAAAAGCTATTCAGAAATGCATAAATATATTATTTAGAAACGGTGGCAAGTAGACTGGACAATAATGGGAAGCTTTTCTAGCTTCAGGTCCTCTCCACAGTAGTTCCTGAACCCTTCACTTATCAATTCACTATGGTGGACACGGATGCTGTTAGCACTGCCTTCACCTAACTCCTCTTCTTGGAGGTGCAAAGATTAATAGAAGAAGGGTTAGGAAGAAGCAACCTTAAAATATAAAGAACTATTTTTCATTGGTAATAATCCTGATATATATATATATATATCGTTCATATATATCGTTCAGGACCAGCCTGGGCTACTGAGCAAGACCCTGTGTCAAAAAAAAAAATGTGATTCTTTTGGGTGACCTTTTAAGGAGAAAATAAATTCTTTTATTCTTTAAACAAACATATATTTGCCAGGAACTAGAGACACAAGAGCAGGAGGCTTTCTCCTATTTTAACCAAATACGTCACAACAAGTATTTTTATGTATATATATATATATATATATATATATATATATATATATATATATGTATATATATATATATATAATTTTATAACTTGGAAAATTAATGCTTTCTTTCTGTTTAATTCTAAGTGTTTGTCAGTATTTCAGTGAGTCACAGAAGTTAAACTAAAACTTTTGTAACTCTTAAGTACCCAAGTTTAATTCCCCAGCACCACATAAGCCCAGTGTGGTGGTGCATGCCTGTAATCCCAGCACTTGGGAGGCTGAGGCAGGAGGACTGCCATGAGTCCAAGGCCAGCCTGAGCTCCACAGTGAGTTCAGGACCAGCCTGGGCTACAGATTAAGACCCTGCCTCAAAAAAAAAAAAATGTAACTCTTTTGGGTGACCTTTTCAGGGGAAAATAAATTCTTTCACTCTTTCAACAAACATATATTTGCCAGGAACTAGAGACACAGAGCATGAGGCTTTCTCCTACTTTAACCAAATATGTCACAAGTATTTTTTAATGGACTAGCCTCGCCTTTGGCATAATTCTATTAAAAGACTAATTGGAGTATATCACAAAAGGCAGCATATCAAGGAGTGTCTTCTAAAGTTTATTTTATTAATGATAAAGGCCAATACTTGAGTAATAAACCTTCTACACCTGTTTCCCTACATATAACAAAGGCAAAATATCAAAAATTCTTTCTTAGGATCTTTGTGAGAAAATTATACAAACCTTTAAAAAATGAACTGCATGATAAAATACATGACAAAAATACAATAATGCTGGAATAGAAAGATGATAAAAGTATAAAATATAATAAGAAATAATATTTTGAGAACATTATAATGTGAAGTTCTAAAATACAGGCATGTACAAACAGTATGACCTGATGATAACACTCTTTGGCAAATACTGAAATGAAGTTATGTACAAATATCCATGGTTAGGGGAACAAATAAACATACGGGACTATATACAAACCATCTAGGGTTGTATTTGCCAAAAAGAATGGACTATAGCTACAGAAAAAAAAAAACAAATTCAGAAATATGTGAAAAAGGTAAGACAAAGATAGACATTTTATAAACCTAAAATGAGCATAATTAAATACATTTAGAGAAACATATGAAAATATTTTAAGAAAAATGATGAAAGGCATATTCATGAGTATTATACTTCAATATATATATATATATATATATATATATATATTATACATTCCTTAGTATACAAAACATCTTAAAATTTAAAATGTAATACAGTGAATAAGGCAGATGTCTGAAGATAGTACCTTGTAAATTTTTTTATTATATGGGAGAATACATTCATCTATTCTTCAGCTATTTATGGTGATACAATCCACATCTTTAAAAGTATTTTGGTAGGATGACTCAAATAACATTAACATAGTCTAAGCTTATAAAATAATAAATTTATGAAAATAATATATTTCAAGATATTAAACAAGGCTAATGTGAGAAAGCTGGATGAATAATAATGTCCCAATGCTCTAAATTGTCCTTTGCTAAAGTCTCAGCATGAAATTATTTTCTAAGTCTTATTTTCATTCTCAGCCTCCAGAAAATATGTAGTTCTCAATAATTGGGTGTTTTAAAAATAATATGAGTGAAGATTTCTAGTACATGTGTATTTACTTTGATTATAACCTACCATACACAGGCCTTTGAGAAGGCACACATGTACATATGGGACATATCACAGCTACCTTTTGACTTACTTTATTAGGATTACATAGAAAATTTTAAGTTATCTGTATTAAATCCTCATGATTAGAAAAGCCGAAAAACTTTAAAGTATGAATGCACTGAATTAAAAGCATTAAATAGTAAGTGAAAAAGTAGAATTAATTTTCATACTGCTTATAATGACTATGCTAAGTATTGTCATACTGTTTAAAATTATTCATAAGACTTATTCCGGATTTTGATATAAAATGCCCTAGTTTCAACCCCAAGAGTCCCAATTCAATTTTCAGGTCACCCAGAATGTCTGATCCAGGAAGGCCTGAACACTAAATGGTGAGTACAGAGTAAAGTTAGCCTTTAAGGCTGTGTTTGAGATGACCAAGAGACAATCACGTATTACCACTCACTATATGAAGCAAAGGATACTTCCCATGTCTACTCCAGTACAATCTATGCTTCCAATTTACATTTTTACATGTATTTAACATATCTTTTTAAATACACGTTCTGTACAATTATTAAACAAAGTTCTTCCACCTTTGCACACTGTTGCTCTTACACAGTTGTGCATATGGTAAGGATAACAAGTTCAGAGGAGATTATTTTCTGTATTACATATCTACATGGATATTTAAAAGTGTATTCCAGAATATGAAGTGCAGTAACCAACTTGTATTAAAATCTAAACAACGTGCTAAGTTAAACCAATTCTTTTAAAAATCATTAATTTTAGAAACAGGTCTTTTTTATTGCCACTCAATATCAAAAGTAAGAAGGGATTACTTCTTTAAATTTTTTGTGGAGTAAGACAGTAGCCAAGTTTGGTGTTTTAGAAAAGTAAGAATCACCAAGTGAAGAAAAAAAAAAAACCTCCATGTACTTATCCTTTAAATAAAGTTCTTATTCTACATTGTCTTATCAAGTTTCTATCCTTTATTCATTTTGTAACTAATACTGTTTTCCTTTGTGTTTTTCTTCATACTTGTGAATCTTTTTAAACTCACTTGATTCTCATAATAGCTTTGAGGAAGATGGGATTATTTCTGATGCAGAAATACATTCTGATGAAGCAAGAAACGGGCATGGTTTCTTCAATGGGAAGTACCATGAAGAAATAGGGCTGAGTTTCAAGTCTCCCAAGGTGCACTGTCCCCATCTTCTTCTTTGTTCCAAGTATTTTAAGCTTCACCAAAGCTTCACCTTTCAAACTGACAATTTTGTGCTCATTTCTTAACTAGTGACAATCTAATTCATTTTTACGTCTAAAGTGAAGAATATAAAAATGGTACTGTGGAATAATTTTGGGTTATGCTGATCCCCATTAAGACAGGCATCATGGCAATTATTTCGATGCTGACAAGACATGCGTGGGTATCCATCTCACTGTTCTGATTCAGTTGCTGACAGTGTTCTAAAGGAAGTTGCAGTTCTTTGTGAAGATTCTTTACATTTAAGAGTCTGAAATCAGTTTTTCTTATTTTTCAAAAGTGTTTTATAACCAATTTTATGTAGGGAGAAAAGTTATAGGGAAAATCTTTTCAAAAGAACTTATATATAGTTGTGATCTTGGAATTTAACATGAAAAAAAAAGTGAACCAGAGGGGTAGGGTGGGGAGAAAGAGGTGGGCAGGGGGAGGGACAAAAGGACAGTGGGAAAGTCCTTGTCACCTTGACAAGATAGGTATGTGCACAACATGCTGAACTTCATTGTAAACCTTAAATTTTGAGCTTATACATATCAATAAAATGGGGAAAAAGAACTTATATATAATGATCTGAATCCATCACAATGGGAAATAAGTAAAACAGATAAAAGAGATTAAATAAATTCCTCTAAGTGTAGATTTTAAAAAGAAATGAACATGATTTTTTCTCCTCTAATTTTAGCATTATTTTAAATATGTGGTAAATATTAAAAAGAAATTTTCACCTATTCCTTAGTTTTATCCCTTCATATTAAGGGAAAAAAGCCATTTGTGACAGTTTATTTTTAGATGTGGATCATCTCATCTTGTTGTAAAGGGAATAAAAATAATTAAAGTTGAATGAAAAATGATTTCAGGCACAGCATATTTCAAAGCATAAGTATCTTCATAACTGTTCAGATGAGATTTCTTAAAAGCTTGATAATACATGCACGCCCTAGATAACTTTTTTAAAATAGCACCTTGCTTATTCAAACTGACCTCTTTAACCACAGCTCTAGTTTAATTTCTGTCTTCAGATATTTCATAAGTTTCAAAAAATACACTGTGTGTGCATATATTTATACATACTCACACACACATATACTGAATTAGACAATTAGAAGGACATTAAGTGTGAGCTATGTAACTGATTTAAAGGATAATTTAAGTATTTGTCTATGCTTACTCTTTTATCAAACTTATAGTAATATTCCTTCAAAGTATACAGCCACAGTATTCATTTTTAAATTTTTCCTGTTAACTACAATTCATCTTAGGAAATCTTGAAAATACAGAAAAGCATAATTTAACTGGAATCACATATAGTTTTACTACAGAAACCTTAAATACTTACCTATTTAATTTCATTATTTTATATATCAGTCTCCATATCTACTGTTGTTAGGGGTAGCAACAAACTAGAAAGCCCAGAAAAATTCAGCAGGAAAAAGATAAGACATCATCTAACAGTAGAAAAATAGATCATTTAAGAAATGATTCATACGTCTTAATATATTTCATCTAAAATTATGTTTCCTCTAAAGGATGTTGTGTTAGCATGGTATAATTACACACTGTTTCTTAAAGGTCTGTTCACTTTTCTTCTAGCCTTGGAAAATCGTTATGAGGCTTAACATTAACTAATGAATATATTAATATTTAAAGTGATGTACAGTATCTCTGGGGCCTTTTCATGAAATGCAGAAGCAGAATTGAAACTTTTACAGAGTAGAGGAAATAAAAATGAGTAATAATTGAAGCACTAATTCCAACTATTTCTTAGGAAAAGACAAATGAGTACTTGCTAACAGGTGGCAACTCTGTTCAGGTCAATTTATTTTAACAATTGTGGAAAAGCACATTTATATAGAAAATGAATGAGATATTATTCCTGTTATCAAGGAGCCTATAATCTAACAGAATTAAAATAAATATTATTCACACCAGAATACAACTGTCACAGAACTGAAGTGCTATGTATGAAGTAAGGTTAAGGGACTCTCCCACTGCTCACAAAACCATTCACTATAAGTCAACAAAGCAAAGTGGATCATAAAATAATCTAAAAGTATACAGAAAAATAAAGAACAAATAGGAAAAATAGATGACGAATAGCCTGGCATTCTATATAACTTTGACCATGCCAATAATAACTATATAAATTAATGGTCCAAAGAGAGGAAAAGTTCAAATGGTTGAGAGAAGTCAGAAATGTTTCATGAATAAAATGGCATTTAAAAAGCCTTAAGGGATAGGACATAATTTCAATAGGCACAGAAAAGTTACATGGGGCATAACTGTGGAAGCCTCACGATAATAAAGATCTATTTTTTTAAAGGATAAATCATCCACATCAGCTAAAGTACAACTGAGATGCACAGGAGTACTTGAAGATAGCGAAGTTATGCTAGAACTATATGTCAAACTCTCTGAATCCCAGAGAGACGTTTGTAGTTAATCTGGAAACTGTAGAAAATTACGAAAAGTGACAAAACTGTAGCTTTGATTTGGAATGACTAGTCTGAAAGTAAATTACATCAGGATATTATGAAAACTTTTAAAAGAGAATATTCAATCCCTAATATTCCTTTAATGTATAACAGAAAGCCAAGATAAGAATGAGTGAACTGCTTCTTCATTTCATTTGCCCACTTTTCAATAGGATCCTTTATTTTGGTTCACTTACTTTTCTTCAGCTCCCTATATATTCTAGTTATGAGCCTCCTATCTGTGATTTTGGTGGTGAATATTTTTTCCCAGTCTGTTGGTTCTCTTTTTACAATGTTGATAGTGCCTCTTGCTCTGCAGAAACTTTTTAATTTGACAAGATCCTAATTGTTAATAATGGGGATAATTTCTTTTGCTTTTGGTGTCTTGTCAAGGAAGTCTTTGCCTACCTCTGTCTTTTAGAAATTTGCCTAATTTGTCTTCTAGGAGGTTCAGTGTTTCACGCTTAACATTTAGGTCTTTCTTTGATCCACTTTGATTTGATTTTGGTGCATAGTGGTAGGTGTGTGACAAGATTCATTCTTCTGCGTGTGGATGGCCAGTTTTCCCAGCACCATTTGTTGAACAGGCTGTCCTTTTTCCAGTGTACACAAATGAAATGAAGAGGCTGTTCACTCACGAAGTTTAAATGACCAACAGATACATGAAAAGATGTTCAACATCCCTAGCCATAAGAGAAATGCAAATCAAAACAATGCTAAGATACCATTTCACTCCAGAGAGAGCGGCCTATATCAACAACTCAAATAGTAATCAGTGCTGGCAAGGCTGCAGGGAGAAAGGAATCCTCCTGCACAGCTGGTGGAATACAACCACTCTGGAAAGCAGGATGGAGATCTCTCAAGAGAATGGAAATAAATATCCCCTTCGATCCAGTGACAGCCCTCTTGGGAATATTTCCAAAAGAGGTCAAAACAACACATAACACAGATATATGTACACCCATGTTCATAGCAGCACAATTCACAATAGCTAAAATATGGAAGTCACCAAAATACCCATCAACAGACCAATAGATACACAAACTGTGGTATTTATACACAAAGGAATACTATGCATCTATAAATTCCAACAGCTTGGAGGCTTTTGCAGGCAAATGGAAGAAACTTGAGAACATCATGCTTAGTGAAGTGAGTCAGAAACAGAAGGTGAAATATCAAATGGTCTCTCTGATATGAGAAACCCAGATCACAACCATATCATGGAACTGAAAAACAAAGTGAAACAGGGGAATAGGGTGGGGAAGGATGTAGGGGTGTGTAGGGGGAGGGACAAAAGGAGAGCTGGAAAGTCCTTGTCACCTTGCCAAGATACGTATGTACACAAAATGCTCAACTTCATTGTAAACCTTAAATTTTGCACTTATACATGTCAATAAAATGGGAAAAAAATTTCAGGACGTGTGGGGTGGTCATGTCTGACACAAACTGCACTTCCATCACTGCTACAAAAGAACTTAATTCACTGAAAATTATTTTACCCATTCTTCTAAATATAGTAGCTATAAGTTTGTCGCAAAAGCATGCTCTACAATCTGTGAGTTCTAATGCAAACTATATCTGACTTCACCATTTATAAGTTAAACAAAAGTAGGTTTTTTCAAGATCACCTTGGCTAACCCTTTATGATATGCAAAAACATTATGTATGAGTTAATAAATCTCCAGATTTCTAAGAAATGGTAACATGTTTCCCATTAAAATTCCATTCTTGGTTTACAGGCAACAAATTGTTGGCCTACTACTCAGAAATTACCTTTTAATTGTTCATCCAGTTTCAGATGTTCAGATGTTTGCAGGACAAGCAAATGATGAACATCCACTTTTATTTGGTAAACATCTTTGCAATTATTTTCAAAGTTAATCTCATATTCTTATGGCATTAACACGTTCTTGTATAAAATTTGAAAAATGATAATCAAAATTTTAATTCTTTCATTTAATTCCTCAGTATCACAATGGTCATGGTCTCATGTATAAATAAGCTCAAATACAACAATATATATATAGTTATCACAGATTTTATCATCTAACCACAGTGTTAACACTTACGTGTGTTGCTATTATTGGGTATATACAAAGCAAATCCTCAATATTAAGATGCTAGAAATAATTAATATACAAATACTATATAATAAATTCCCTTTAAATTAAAGAGAATTCTTTCTTTCAGAGTAAAAAGGAGCAAACTTAAAATCTGTTGTTCATTCCCCAAATATCTAGTCAAACTTAATGCCTTTAAATTAAATAAAGCTTTACAGAATACATTTTTGATAACATGCTGTGATAATTCTGAACAATAAAAAATTAATAAATTACATTGCTGGTTTTGCCTTTCTGTACTAGAGCAATCAATGTATGATCATCAGATTACTTAGAAAACCATCACACAGAATATACACAGAACATTTGAAGTAGGTCCCAAGAAAATATTCTTTTAACAAATTTCCTGTAATGACAAAGTTGCTCTCCACAATGAACTAGTATTATTCTAAGATATGGCCCATGGGCCAAACTTGGCCTTCTGCCTATTTTTCTAACTGAAGCTGCATTGAAGCACACCCACATTCATTCATTTACCCTCATCCATGGTTGTTTTTGAACTATAAGAAGTGACTCTCTATGAGAGATACTGTATAGCTGACAGAGCCTTAAATATTTACTACATAGCCCTTTACAGAAAATGTGTACTGATTGTGATTTGGATCTGGAGTGTTCCCCCAAAGCCTCATGTACCTATGGATCCTGTGTACTGTTGGGTGATGGGGCCTGACTGGAAGGGACACGTACTTGGGGCTTGACCTGGAGGTGTATGTGTTGGTTCTGCCCTTCCTCACAGAGTAGGTTCTGTTCCGCCATGCTAAGAGGATCTCTTTCTTTGACTCTGGTCCCACTATGTACTTCAACTACTGCCAGCTGCCCATAAAAGACCCAAGATCTTCTGAAACTGTGAGCTAAAATAAATCTTTTCTCTGTAAAGTTGTGGACTGTCGGGCATTCTCTCCCAGCAACAAGAAAAGTAACTAAGATACTAATCTTGCTTTAACTTTTCACTGCCTTCTCTGCTAATTGTGACCTTAAAATTCAGAAATAAATTTTATTCATATCAAACATGAAGACACCTACCTAGACTCTGAGGTTATTTCAAATCTAACAATGCATTCATCATTTTCATGAATGTCCTTAACTAATAGTAATAAGTTGCCATGATACAACTCTGGTGAATGTCTGATGTGTTCCACATCTAAAATTCCAAAGGTACTGTCTAGGCTTTCATGAAAAAATTTGAAAATCTGAAAAGCTATAGTCTAAGATATACTGTACAAATATAATCTATGCAGTAATAAAATATACTAAAGAAATTAAGCTTATTATCAATAAAAATTTTCATTTCTGTGAGAAAACATACACAATGTAAGGACTCACAATTATCCCAGGCAATGAAGGACAGAGATCAGAAGAATAAATTAAATCACCAAATTTCCTAATTTATTCACAAACTTTTCACATCATTTATATATTATCTTTTGCTATCCCTGTTTCTGTATTATTGGGTAGACAGAAGCAGCAGCAGTAAGTTCACATCAGACTTACACAGAAGGCCTCACAATCTTTCAGATATATTTTGATATTAGATTTCAATAAATTTTCATAAGTTATATAGTACTCAATTCACCTCAGTCTGTACCATTTCTCCTAGTCTTATATTAAGCTTGATTCAAACACTTACACTAGGTTCTGGACCTTTCACAACATTAGATTTTGGAATTCCTCACTTAGATATTCTA
Organism: Ctenodactylus gundi; assembly: GCA_004027205.1. NCBI lineage: Eukaryota > Metazoa > Chordata > Mammalia > Rodentia > Ctenodactylidae > Ctenodactylus > Ctenodactylus gundi. The sequence goes on along the minus strand of PVKB01002683.1, from coordinate 207,795 downwards.
AGTAAAAGAATCTGTTCAGGTAATTAGATCATTGTTAAAACCTATTATGCATATTTGTTTAGGTAGACATACATTAGCTCCTGATAGCTTTACCGCAAAAATCTGAGATTGTTATCTGAAAGAGATAATTTAGTCTTATGTAAAGCAACATATTATAGTCACCTCTATTGATAGTGTGAGAGACAACAGGCACTGTGATCTTATAATGATTTATTTAGTGGTTCAGGATCCTTTTATATCTTCCTGAAAATAAAATACCAGTTTATTGAGCCATATATACATTTTTTCAACAAATAATTACATATCTGATTTCCTTAGAACTGTCTTTGAGTCATAAATTTCCAAACTAATATCTAACACACTCTTAGTAAACCGGATAGTTCTCATTGTTGAAAAATGAAGTAGATAGTAAATTAATAGAACAAAAGTTTGTCTGCAAGTACCTGCTGTACAATTGTTGTTAGTTCCAGGCAGAGCTGTATAACATTATTTCTTGTAACTGAATAGTCTGTCACAGCAGCAAACGGTGACCTACAAAAGAAAAAAGTGTCATTACTAGAAACAGTTTTCGAAATCAAAGTTAACAGCCTAAAATACAATTTTGAACAATATAATCTTAATTGTTCTAAAGGTTATGCACTGACAAAACACAGTTGGGCTTTAAAATTGAGAAAATTTGAGGAGAATTAAATTTTATAAACATAATATTTGCTTTTTATTAAATTTCTCTTTATATAAGTTCTTAATGTCCTTGTTACCTTAACAAGATATGTATGTGCACAAAATGCTCAACTTCAATGTAAACCTTAAATTTTGCACTTATACCTGTCAATAAAGTGGGGAAAAAAGTACACCAACCATTCAAGGCTTCTTCTCTGTATCTATTGTAAAACAAAGCAACATAAAAAGAACGTTTTAGGCAAAACCAACATTTTAGTTTACTTTCAAAAGAAGACTTAAAAATAATCTATTAGAAATACTGACAAGAGGTGAGATTAACAGTTAATGTTCACTGAAGGCTATGTGCCAGTTACTATTCTAAATGTCTTATGTATACTAAATAACTTAATCTGCTCAAATTGTAATGAAATAGACATTATTATTATTCTCATTTTACATATGAGAAAATAAAAGAAGAAAAATACTTAGTGCCATATCTGAGGACACACAATTAGTATGAAGTGCGGTTGATACTCAATCCTAGAAAGTCTGGCAACAAAGCCTATACACTCACGTAAATAGTATTAACATATAGTTACTGCCTTTTTTAATTTACCTAGGTTTTATCTTAAACAAACATAACTTCCATTCCATTCTGGAACAACTTTTTCTATAAATAATACAAAATCTATAATTTCATAATTGGTTTAGACATAAAGTAGTACTCTTTATTGCAAGTGTATTTGGTTACCAAACTCACAGTGATTTCTGGATACTCTTTTCCCTCCATCTTGCCTATGAATACCAATAAGATTGGTAAGTTTAGGTGACTAGGGAGGCCCAGTTTCAGGAAAAGAAAACAAACCACAGATAAAAGAGTTATGGACTTGAAGATACATCAAATTACTGAAAACTTGTCTGCTCATGTCTTTTTCTATTAAGGCCTCCTGAGGTAAGTAATTAGGGATATTTAGGACTGTTTCCTAGTTACAACCTGAATTTGACTCCTTTCTAGGAAACCGTACTATTCAAGTACCTCTCAGTTACAAATGGTTCCACATAATGGAGGCTCTTTACCATAAGTTACATTTTTCTAAACATATCCTCCAATCATACATTTTAATTTGCCGTTCTAACAGCTATGCAGTAGCATACTGTCAGTTTTAATTTGGATTCCTTTACTAGTTACCTTTATTATATTTATATTATCTATACCTAACAATATTTTCCAAGTAACTATCTCATAATATTAAATATCTCATATGCATATTTGCTATTCATATCTACTTTTTAGTGAAATATCTGCTTAAATCCTTTGTCCATTTTTATACAGATTACTGATATTCCATTATGTTTAACAGAATCTTTATGCATTTTTATACAAGTTCTTAGCTGAAAGGTGATTTGTAAGTATTTGTTCTCAGTTTATGAATTATCGTTTTATTCTCTTAACATGATCTTTAGGGGCAGATTAAAAGTCTCTATCACTGATAAAGTCAAGATTTTTGATAACTTATGTTCTGGATTATATTTTGGCTGGTATCTTATCTGAGACATCTTCCTGTGTCCCTTGGTCATTTTTTTCCTAAAAGTTTAAAAGTTTTTTATTCTTACAGTTAGATACCATTTTAAGTACTTTTTTAAATAAGGTGCGAACTTTTGGTTAATGTTTGTTTTTTTCCAGTATCCAATATCGTTTTTTGAAGTCTACTATACTCCAGATTGCTTTGCAGCTCTGTCAAAAAATAGCTAAACACACTCATCAAAGTAGAATTCTGGGCTCTGTGTCTATCCTACCAGCAATATTACAATTATAATTAATGAAGTTCTATAACTGCACTAAAATCAGGTAACTTCTTCCAAAAATGAACTACTTTAGTTCATTTGTTTTTCAAAAAGAATTTGAGAATCAGACTGTTCATACTTATAAAAATTTTAGAAATACTGGAATTTTAGAATACTTTACATCTTACTAGCTTGAATCAATTCATGAACATAACACATCTTTTCACTTATTTGGGTCTTTTTTATTTCATACGTCAGTTTTTCCAACATTTATATGCTGATCCTGTGGACATTTTGCCAATTGTATGCACTGGCATCTCACTATTTGTAGGAACTCTAAGTTGTGTAATATTTTAAAATTTAGTATGGAAATGTTCATTACTGGTAGATAGAAATGAGACTGATTTTGTATGTGGACTTTTGAATTCTAATATTTTTCCAAGATCTTTTGACTTTTCAATACAAGATTAAATAGTAGGATGAGAATTAGAGAGCCTCACTTTAGGTGGAAAGCATTCATTCTGTCTTTCATGACGGAGGGTAGGTGACCTACATGTTTTTTACATATGCTCTTCCTCAAATTTAAGTTATTCCACTCGATTCCTACTTGCAGATAATTTCTTCCTCACAAATAAGTATGGTATTCTAACAAATGTAATTTGTACATGAACTCATATGATTTTTATCCTTTTGCTCATGGGTGTGGTAGAATAATTCCATTAGTGCCAAGTAGCTTTATATACTTACAATAAATTCCACCTAGTCATAGTGCATAATTTTACTTGCACATGGCTGCATTTGGCTTACTAGTATTTTGTTGAGGTTTCTAACATGTAAGTTCATGAGGAACACAGGCTTCTTTGCACTGTCTTTGAGGATTTTTTATCAAGATATTGATTGCTTTACAAAGTAAGCTAAGAAATGTTCCTTCCCCTATTTTATGAAATAGATGGTATAGATTTGAGGCAAACAGAGAGAATTCACCAGTTAAAACACCTGGGTTTTGAGCTTTTCTTCCTCCCCACTCAAAGAGTTTCTAAGTTCTTTAATAGTTATAGAAGCTGCTCCTTTCCCTTAGTTTTGTTTTCTGTGGTTTCATTTACCCAGAGTCAAACACAGTTCAAAAAGGTATTCAGTAGAAAAATTCCAGAAATAAACAATTTATTGTTTTAAATGGTATGTCCTTCTGAATAGTGAGGTAAAACTGTGGGCTGCTCTGTTCTATCTGGGACATGAATCAACCCTTTGACTAGTGAATCCACACTACATAAGCTGCTTACCAATGGTTATTTAGGAGCTGTCTCAGTTATCAGATTGACTCTTGTGGTATTACAGGGCTTAGGTACAGGTAACCATGACATAGTAGCCTAATGCCTATCATTCACTCCTCTTCATGTCATCATTATGTCATATCATCAGAGGAAGGGTAAGTATAGTACAATGTGACGTCAAGACAGGCAGAGAGGGTGCACCTGCACATTGACGTAATTTTTATTATGGGATATTATTATAACTGCTCTATTTTATTTTTACTCATTGTTAATCTCTTGCTGTGACTAATTTATAATCTGGAATTTAACACAGGTATATGTGTATTAAAAATATAGCATATATAGTGTTTAGCATTTCTGAAAGTTTCAGGTATCCACTAGAGGTCTTGGAACATCTCCCCCACTGTTAAGTGAGGATTCTCAGACAGGATAATTTAGTGTATTTCAATTTGAGTTAAGTTGTGGTAGTTTGGATTTTTCAAGGAATTGGTCCATTTCATATAGCCTGTCAAATTCATGTACAATTATTTGTAGGATTCTTTTATTGAGCCTTTTAATCTTAATTATTTCTTTATTACATTGCTGTCAATTTCACTGACACCAGCTCTTACCACTATGATTTTCGGGGGAAAGGAGGACAGGGTCTCACATTGTAGGCCATATTGTTCATGAGCTCACTATGGAATGAGTCCTCCTGTCTCAGACAAGAACTCATGACAATCCTCTTGCTTCAGCCTCTCCAAGTGCTGGGATTGCAGGTATGCACCACCATGTCTGCTTTAAGTGGTCTGGGGAATCTAACTCAGGACCTTGGGTTTGCTAGGCAAATGCTCTAACTGCTGCGCTATTTCTCCAGCCCCTACACATACATTAATCAAAACAGCTATGCTACAGTATAGTGGTGTACATATTATTTTTCACCTAGTAGCTCTAGTATGTAATTCTGCAATCACAGCTTTCAACAGTTTAACTACTTAACTACATCCCAAACCCTCTTATTATTGCCACCTCTGGTTGTTCTGTGTTTATTTTGCTTCTACTTTCTGATTTTCCTGAGATGGACACTTAGGTACCTGGATTGAGATCATCCTTTTTTTCTGATACAAGTATACAGTGCTATAAATTCTCCTTTTAGGAGTACTTTAACTGTGTGCCACAAATTACACTTTGTTACTGTCATTCTGTTGAATGTATTTCTTTTCATTATCCTTGAGAATTTCTATTTAACCACTGGATCTCTTAAAAATGTGTTGAGTTCTAGTTTGGTTACATTACTTCATTTTAATTCTTTCAAATCTGTTGGACTTCGTTTTATGATACAATTATAGTTTGTCAGTGACTGTTCTTTAGACACTTGAACTTTTCTGCTATGGATGAACAATGTGCTCTAAAAAGGTCCGTTACAACCTGTTTCCTTGTGGTAGTGTTTAGCTCCTCTAATCCTTTTTTCTGTCTAGTAGTTCTATCAATTCTTTTGAGAAAGGAGAAGTCTACAACTATAATTGTATGTCTATGGCTTTTAGTACTGATCAACTTTAGATTTATTGCTTGACATGCATATTTTATCAGCAATTTTGGAATCTTCTTTTCTGATTCATCTATTCTATATACATTCATATATTAATTATTGGTATTTTTGATTATCAAATTGAAACTTCACATAGTACTTATGAATTCTGTTTCTCATATCTGTTGCAAGTATTCTTTTCAGCTTATTTAATACTTTGTAACATTTGTTTTTTTATAGTCAAGGTCAAAGAATGATAGTATATTATTTAATGTTTTATTCTATTTTTAATAGGTTTTATAATTTTTGCCTAAACACAAATGCATAAGAAAACTAGAAAATATATTTTATTTATATAACTTATGTACATTATTTTAGTGAACAAGAGATAGTGTCCTACCATAATTTATTTTCCAACAAGTGGCCCAGTAATATTTATTAAATAACATTTCTTTTTAGAGTGATTTTTACAAGTTTTCTGAATGATTCTACATACAATAATTTATTATGGCTATCTTCCACTCCCAATTTATTCCCACTCTAAAGCCCAGCATACTTTAAACATAGTTTGCTAAAACTGAAGAAGATATTAGAAAATAACATAAGGTTAATTAGAATTAAACGAAGTTCTCAGCCTAAAAAATAACCTCTTTAAGCAGACATCAGCTTTTTAAATCAATCCATCCTAATGTAAAATTTCTAAAACTGAGTATTAGCAATGGTTTCATACTATCAGATACCATTACTGGAACGTTACTGAATCAGGAAGAAGAATAAATCTAGTCATTTGTAGGAAAATGGATGGATCTTGAGACCTTACTGCTCAATGAAATAAATCAGACACAAACAGTTAAATATCAAACGGTTTCTTTTATATGAGAAGCTTAAAATATACATAATTTAAAGAACAAAATAAAACAGCTATATTCGGAAACAAATGGATTTAGGGGTTAGATGGGAACAGAGTGCAAGGAAAGGAAGTGTGGCAAGATGTGGTATGTATAGACACCAACTCCCCAAGATGAATGCAGCAACTGCATATTCTAAACATACACTGATAAAAATAAGTGGTTTTATAGTGGTGCCTGCATTTATTAAAACTCACCACAATGCACGTTTAAAATTGACAAATGTCAAAAAATTTAATTCAAACCTCAATAAAAATATTTTAAACATATAAAATATAACTATATATGTAAAAGAAAATCATTAATTAAAAATTACCAAAGACATTTTTGCTTCATTGAAGCATAAGAATTGCCATTTTAGATTAATTCAAAATTGCTGCTGGCATGATTATGAAAGAGTTTGACTTTCTATGTTTGAAAAGGTCAGGATATGTTTATGAAATCTAAAGACTTCATTTGAAAGTGATGAGATGAAGTACAGCATGATTTCTTCCCACAAGTACTTGAAAGAATCTCATTTGATCTTCAAAATATACAAAAAATCCCTACTTAATGACAGGATACCTATAGCAAACTGAAATCTAAGGCATGTTTTCCTCTCTCCTGACAGTCATATTTTAAATAGGACAACTTTCTCATGTAAGATTAAATTCAAGAATAATGAGGAAAATCTAGACATGCACCAAAAGACTGGTTTTCTTCTGTAATGTTTATGAAGACCCTAAAGTTTTCTTCTTATAGGCAAATCATAGGCAACTACCCTAAGAATAATTGTTAACTAGAACGTATTAATATTTGGAATAATAACTTGAGTCAACCTATCTAGGTAATACAAATAAGTATAAAAGCCTGCAAGGGAGGGTTACAATCTGTGTTTTAACACAGATGACTACTCAATCACGGCTGAAAACATGACTGTAATGATGAGTTCACTTGACAGCTGAAAGAAATAGGTCTCCGTAGAGTGAATGAACATGATCAGTGGAAAAACAAAACAAAACAAATTGTAAACTCGAGCACAGTCTATTTAAAAAAGAACAGAATGAGTTCAAATAAATAAATTACAATCATAGCAATAAAGCTTTATAAAAGCTTCTTGATTCCAGGAAAGAGAAAAAAATATTGGTTCATTAACATATGGTTATTATAGGAATTATCCTATTCCGATGTTAAAAATTAAGTAATTGTCTGTTAAATCATCACATGGATAAAATCATTCTTAATTTTCTCTGCAGTGCAAAGGTTTATGATGTGTAAAATATTTTTATATAACTTTTCAAGGAAAAGCATATTTATGGGACGGTTATTAATGGTTCTGAAGTCCCAAATACGTTAGACGTGAATGAGGAAAATCTGCAATTCCCTACTACTCCTCAGGCTGGCAATACTAAAACCTGAGTGTAGCCTATGAACTGTGCAGTGCTAATTTCACTATTCTTCTCTGGAACAAGTGGTACCAAGTAAGAAACAATGAACACATGAGAGGAAATAATATAAAACTACAATGAGTCACATTATCTGGTAGGTAGTACTTGAAGTAGTTTTTTTTTTTCTTTTGGCGTCAATAATTTTTTCCCGACATAGAATTAATTTTTTTTATCCTACAATTTCCAATAGTGGAAGAAATTAACCAGGTTTTATATGAGGCAAAAGGTCTCAATAAATCTTTTCCTCAAAGAAACTTTTTCCCTCTGTACTTTAAAATCTTAAGCCTTCAATATATAAAAGGTTTTCAGTATCAAGAGATTTCATCAAAATATAATTATCTTAAAAATAGTATATAAAGTAGAATTAGGTAGTGACGCTAAAAATTAGAGAGGATGAATTTTCACTTTAATTTTAATAATAAATGTGAACATACTTACTGATGCTACTATACAATGATAGACATACACACACATGCACATAAATGTATACAATGATCACTAAACCTCTAAAGATTGACTTGGCAAACCCAAGGAAGCCAAAAGAAACATGAGGTATCAAAAACTACAGTATGAGTTAAAACAGGAAGCAAACCATACACAGAAAATAAATAGTAATGTTAGCAAATGTGATTGTGATTCACCTCTAAAGTTTTTCCTCTGGGAAGGTTTGTTGTTGCATTCAGGTCAATATTTAAAATGGGGGAAAAGGATTTTGTAAGCCTCAGATTTCATCTTAATTAAGAAAGCATAGAGCTGGTCACTCAAAATAAATTTCATTACAATGAAAGCATCAATGAAACTCGAGTTTCGTAAACTATGAACATGATTTTTTTCCGAACACCCTAATTCTTATGCCTTAAACATTTTAATAATTTTCAATATCAAAAGACATCTCATGGATCTCGTTGAAATAGAATGGCCTTGAATGATATCTTATAGGTATAAATGCTACTTTATAGGTATAAATGCTAACAATAAGAAAAAATAACATTTCACCATAAACAATAAAATATGTATTTCCTGTATCTGTAATCCCAGTACTCTGAGAAGTCGAGGCAGGAAGATTGCAAGTTCAAGCCCAGAATGGACAATTTAGCAACTCAGTGAGACTCTATCTTAACATTAATGTAAACATGGGCTGGGGATATAGTTCAGTGAAGGCCTTGGGCTTGATTCCCAGCATTACAAATAGTTTAGTAAGTAAGTGAATATTCTACATAGCAACTTGAGGTATCAAGGCCCAAACCAGGCTTGCTTAGCTTTTAAGAGAAATACCAAAATGTATTTTTGTTATTGTTTTGTTTTGATTTGAGACAGGGTCTCAATTTGTTGTCTAGGCTGGTCCTGAACTCACTCAGTCTAGGCTATTTTGAACACACAGCGATCGTCCTGCCTCTGCCTTCTAAATTCTGGGATTACAGGCGTGTGCCACCACATCTGGTTTGAGAAATACTGAAATGCAAATAAATGGTTGTTGCTGCTTTTTTCCCCCAACAACTGCTTCCTCAAAATGTCTATTCACTTAATCTATTCAAAAGGAGATACAACATGAAGAAAGAAAAACAAAGGCTTTGGCATCAGCCAAAATATTTAAAGTATGATTCTCATACAAGATACATGACTTTAGGCAAGTTGTTTGTGTTGAGGTATCATGTATAAAGTGGTGATAATGATACATGTTTTTTGAAAATATGTTGATACAGACTATAAAGAATCTACCACAACCCCTACAACAAAATGAAAAGACTTGCAATAACTGTTTCATTAACTCTCCCTTCAAGTGGCATAACATTAAAAATAAACCCAAAGAATTAACTGACAAAATTTTTATTATGCAAGTAAAAATTATACCATCTTATACACTGAAGGAATAAACTAAGGTTATTGTGAATGTATGTATCAAATACTTGCCAAGGTTCAATTATAAAGACCATTTTAAACCTTCTCAATTAAATCTACACTGAAAAATCAAAATACTAAGAATTTTTGGTCGATCCCATTTGCATGGAAATTTTATAATTATGTTCTAATTTCCTTAAAAGCAAACAAAAATAAAAAGATATATTTATGTTTTATATAATGAAGACACAGAGACAGATTATCTTTACCATAAAACTTGAGACAAAAGTATGAACTATTTTTTTACAGAAAAGACAAGGACTTCAATCACAATCCTAACAGGAAGAAATTTTGTCAGTATTTATTCTTTAATATTATATAAATAAAAACAAAGTACAGATATTAGCCTCTTTGCTTTGGATAATGCAGTTAATGAATTATAAAATACTATTGCTTAAGCTGGGCATGGTGGTGTATGTCTATCGTCCGAATACTCTCAGAGGCTAAGGCAGGAGGATCTGAAGTTAATAGTACTATTTTTTAAAAATAAAATGGGCTGATGACGTAGCTCAGTGTGGATGCCCTGTGTTCAATCCCCAACACATGTGTGTGTATGTACATATGCATATATGTATGTGTGCATGGATGTACACATGCATATATGTATATATGTACCTATCTGTGCATATATTAGTGCTTAGAATAGTATTTCAAATTTTGAGATTCTTACATGTTCATACTAAAAAGAATATAAAAGTAGAGGCTAATGATCAAGTTAACAAGGTCTAGAGGCAGAGTTGACACTTAAGGATTTCTCTGCCCTCTGCTCTTTTATACTACATCACCGTTCATTTCTGGTATTCACAATAAGGTCACGACCAACAATGTTGCTTTCGTTTTTCTAGCATTTGAACAATGTGTTTTGTTTTCTGTGTAAACTTTGTAGGACACACTGACATAGAGTATGTGGAGTGTTGGCTTTTGTTCCTGCAGTTACCTAGATAACATCGTTTTGCACGATAAAAATAACTGACTCTCTCTCTCCCTCTTTCCCTCTCCTTCCCTTCCCTCTCACCCTGCCTCCCTTAACCCCTCCCCCCTTCTCTTTTCTCTATCAAAGTATAGACCACTTAGCAGGAAAAAAAAATGGCCTCAACAGTTCACTTGGCACAGTTGCAGATACAATCCTATTACATTTAAAGATATCTAAGGGCCTTCTGAAATCTGTATGTAAGCTAAGTACAAGTTAAGCTGAAGAGGTTGGAGGGGGGAAGGGAACCCTTTTACATTGCTGGTGACACTGTAAACTAGTAGAACCACTATCAAAAGCAGTACAGAGATTCCTCAAAAGGCTGAATATAAATATTCCATTTGATTCAGTGATACCTCTTTTGGGTATCTTTCCAAAGGAGTTAAAAGCAGTGTATAACAGAGATATGTGTATAGCCATGTTTACAGCAGCACAACTAACAATAGCTAAAATATGGAAGACACTGAAATATCCTCAACATTTGATACAAAAATTGTGGTATATGTATATAATCTAGTACTTCTTTTCTATAAAGAAAGATAGATTGGAGGCTTTTGTAGGTAAATAGTTGCAACTTGAGACCAATGGGCTTAGTGAAGTGAGTCAAGCTCTCGAGATTAAATATCACATGGTTTCTCTAATATGAGAAACCTGGAATATAGGCATTTTATAGAACCAAACAGGTATGATAGTGGGAGTTAAGTGAGACAGAGAAGGTGCGGGAGGGCCAAAAAATTGGAGGAGAAGGGATTATAATGTTAACACAATATATATGAGCCCAAAATACTTGAGCTCAATGCAATCATTGTGCATCACACATACATACATACATACATACATACATACATACATACACACACACACACACACAGATATAGAGAGATAAAAATACAGAAAAATATTCATACAACCCAGGGCAAAGGAGAAATGAAAGTGAAGACTCTCTAATATATTAGTAGCACTCTTATTTTTTCTTTTCCATTATTACTGTAAGATTAAAAACTGAAAAATAAGGAAGTTAATACTACATGGTTTCTATAAACCACTTCACAGAAAAATTCTTTCAAAGAGGAATTTTCAACTTTACCTTCTACCCAACTGAAGTTGTATATATTATGATTCTCTAATCCACCAAGCCCTCCATTTCTACCCTACCTAATCTCTTAGCAGTTTTTGTCCCTAAGGACTTTCTTCCTTACAACTATTTATTAGAAACTTTGTTTCAGTAATACCACTATCAAGAAGTAATCATAGAAGCATTCTTTAACTGCTAACAGTCCAAAGGGCTCATTTCTTATCCTGCTTGTCTTCACTCACTCAAAACTACTCACTGAGCAGATATTACAGCCTAGGAAGTCTTTTAGACAGCAATAGTATTTTAAGGTAATCAAAAGTGAATTATCAATTGAATACTTATTTGGATATAAATTTCACAAAAGGATATCTATTTAATGATATTCCTATATTGTCATGAATCGTATACATTTATTATTTGGGATTCTTTTACCTGCCCAATCTCAAAGAAAGTAAGAAATAATGTAATATTAAAACTGATATCTAAGGAGGGGTTACTTATGAAACATGTGGATGATTTTACCTGTCCAACCAGGCAAGCAGACTCTTGGCTGCTCCAATCAGATCCACAACCGATGTCAGAAAGTCATTTGGCAATTTTCGGCTGGTCCTCCCATCATAATGTCCACTCCTTCTCCTTCCTGTTATAAAGTTTTGTAGATTTTTGGCAGATGCGTTCAGCTTATGAGAAAGAGTTTTCAGATTTTCTGTTTCCAAGCCATAATTCTGAAAAATAAAAGACAACAAAAATGCCTAAAGTCTATATTTTATTCATTCATTAAAATATTTATTGCATATTTTACCATGCGCAGGCAATGTGACTATTGTCAGAGCTATGAATATGTAAGACAGAACTCTTGACCTAGTGCAGCACATAGTCAAAGTAAGGATTTAGGGAGATGTCAGATAAACTGTAATTAAATGTGTTATCTACTAAAATGAACATGGAATAATGAATCCATCATATCGTGGAACCATGGTATAGCAGATTTTTCCTGAGTTTATTTTTTAAACCAAAACCTAAGTTCATTTACTTGTGAAATTATTATACTATAAACAATTGCTTTTTATCACTTATTCATTAGTGTATACATAGTCTTGAATACAGATAACAGAAAAAATTCTGCTTCCCCAAAGCTAGAAAAATGAGCACAACACAACAATAAAACAAAAAAGGATTTAAATAGACTTTTTATTTCTTCTATATAATGACTCATAAAAATTTCTTTGATAATATGTTAATAGGAAAAAGTCAGCTTCCTCAGAAGAACTAATACATTTCCTCCCTTTTATAGTTTACAAATTACAAAGCTAAACTTAGTTTTGTTTTTGTCATGGATGCCTTAGCTCCCATGTAGCTAGCATAATGACTTTTTGGTAAGAATGTCTATTTTCTTTTCCTTGTCCTCACATCAATTTCAATTCATTAACCCACTATATATTACTGTACAAAGAGGTTACAAGACTAAATATAAATATAATAAGCTTTTTTATCATATTCTAATAGGAAAGGACTATTTTTTACCCTACCTCAAAAAATGTAGGGAAAGATTTGTAAGTTAAAGTTCAAATTTAAAGCAGCTACTTACGAGTAATAAAACATCCATCAGAAACAATGGTTAAGAAGATCAAAGGATGATTTTCATCAAACCACTTCTTGTCATGTGTGAAATTAAAAAGTATACAAAATCATAGGCCTCAAAGACATCCTCCTTTTGTAGCTGAGAAAAATGAGGCATAGCGATTTTTTTAAAATGGTTTACGTAAAGAGCTCAGTACTCAGAACAGATGGCTTTCAGTTATCAGGTCACCTATGAAAGGATGCTTCTACCCCATTCTTTTGCATCAATATACCATTCCTATTCTGAGAGAGGGATGGTAACAATACCTAAAGCAAATTAGAAGGCAAAGAGTAATATATAAAAACAAATAGTACAAAAAATTTAGCATTAAGTCAATAACTGGCTACCTAGTTTATATTTAACAGATTATTTTTCTATGCTAATTAAAAGAGAACTCAGTGAAAAAAAGGAAAGAAATATTTTTCATAAACATGAAATATCAAATCATATGTATTAGCACTAAAGATTTAATAGTAATAAAAGCCTGGTTCTTTGATGAGAATTTATATTTTTTTAAAAAAGAGAATTTATATTTTTATTGAAAGATTATGCTTTTTTAGAATCACAGATTTGTTTTTAAATGATAGTATTTTAAGTATTCACTGCTTAATTTTAATTGCTATATTCTTTTCTCAAGTTAAAAGATTTGGCTTGTACACATCAAACAACATTCATTCATATTCTCATGTATGTGACCACGGAGTATCTGGGAAATATTTGTGTGATTTTTATCCAGCTTGTTAACTGTAAATGAGAAGAAGAGCTTCTCATAAGTTTATAAAAGATACTTTAACGTGAGTATATCAGAAAAATTTATTACTATACCAACTAACTGTGATACTTCTGAAATGTTTAAAGTATTTTCAGGTTTTCCTTATATAAAATAAGACATTTTCCTAAAATAACAGTATTTGTACTATTTATTTTATGTCTTAGTTTAATAAAAGCATACTTGTTTACAAATTATAATTTATCCGAGTGACTTGAATTTTAATACTTTATAAGAGGGAAACTTAATCAGTCAACTTGGCAAATGAACTTTCACTTTATAGTCATTAGCATTCATTATAAAGATTAATTTAAATTATTTTTCGTTACAACATTGGCATATCATGCAACTTATTTATAAAGGTAGAAATAACTTTAAAATAATACTAATATTATGAGTTAAAATTTTAAATCCAAGTAAAAATATTTTCAAACCTTCAAATTCAAGATACTACAATTATTTTAATATAACTCAAAAATTAAAGAATAGAAAAATCTGGATAAAACCTGCAAGGATACACTAAAAATGTCTCATTTACCTTGGAAAAAAATTTTTTTGAGACAGAGTCTCGCTGTCTAGTCCAGCCTGGTCTTAAACCCACTGTATAGCCCAGGCTGGCCTTGGACTCATAGCAATCCTCTTGTCTCAGCCTCCCTAGTGCTGGGATTACAGGCGTGTGCCACCATGCCTGGCTTATGAGGTACTGGTTGCTGGGGAATCAAAGTCAGGTACATAGTGTTTGCCTATGTGCTAGGCAAGCACTTTAACTGCTGAGCCATTCCTCCATTCACTACCTTGGTAATTTTCTAAGGAAAATTTTTTTGTGGTTCTGGGATTGAATCAAGGGCCTTTGCAATGACCTACAACTACAGACATTTCTTTTTTTTTTTTTTTTTTCAAACAGGTTTGACTAAATCCCTAAAATGCCCAGGCTGGGCTACAATTTGAGATCTTCCACCCATACTCTTCCAGAGTACTGGGATCATAGGCCTGTGCCGCTAGGCCTAGCTCTTAGGAAATATTCCAGATGGAACAGAAGTTAAAAATCAGGAACATGGAAAAATACAGTGCCAGGATACAAATGACACACGTAACAGAGGTTGGAAAAAGAATTTTTAAAATTTGTTCTAGAGTTGATTGTGTCGTTCAGTGGTAAAATGCCTGGTTAACAAGTGTACCACCTTGAGTTCAGTCTCCACCACACACACACACACACACACACACACACACACACACACACACACTCTCTCTCTCTCTCTCTCTCTCTCTCTCTCTCTAATCTAAAAATCACCCTCCCCTCAAAATACAAAGAAAACCCACTTGTCCTATTTAACAAACATAACTATTTATACATATAATCCAAAAGTGTTTTTTATCTAGAAGAATGTAAAAACAGATTAGAAGCTCTTCTGTATATAATTGTGTTCATCTAAAAAGAAGTTGGATGGATCTCTCCAGTAAATTTTTATCATCACAATTCTCAATTTTAAGTATCTCACAATCAATTACCACTAATACAGATATTTTCTCTTTTTCATGAAAATGAGTGTTCTGTTGCATCTTGCTAAGTTATCATTAAGCCACATTTCTTTGTCTACCATTTAAATAATTACCATGTAAATGAAATGCCCTTTTGCCCCTGACTGGGGGTGTGGGATGAGAAGTACTGCCTTAACATTTAAAAAAGCAAGTTTTTCTTTTTCTTTTTTTTACTGGATATGCACACATTTGTTTTTACTAGATATGTATAGAAAAACTATATATTATTCTCAGTATAGAAATGACTTCCCCAAAACATGGAACTGAAATTTACTTAGCTGCTTTCTTTGTCTTATTTATTAGCTGTAGATTCATATACTTGGCTATTCACGTATGTGTCAGGAATCAGTCATGACTATGAACTGACTCAACATCATCTAGTCTTAATGAATTTGTTTTAAGTTCATACTGGTCTTCTCTTTCAATTTTATGCAAGTAAAAGCTTATAAATGAAATGAAAATTAATACATTTAACGTTTTATAAAATAAAGTTGGCTAAATCCACTGGTAGCAAATTTTCACCAAATACTTAACTAAAATCATTTAGTATTGGCACCACATTTTTTTATTGTCATTGTCATTTATTCCAAGTTTTTAATTTCAATGTGTCATGTAACAGGTGTTTAGGTTTGTGATTCTTTGCCTTATAAATATGTGTAAGTCCTACAAGGCTTGCTTTAATGAATTTTAGAAAATGAGTTATTTTGAGTTGAATGAAAATAAGCAATTATATTGCAAAAAACCAAATCTTAGCAATTTCAAGCACCAAATTTTTCACGCAAAATGCCTATTACATGCAAAGTATATAAAGAATGAAATGAAAACTGCTTTCAGCCTGTCATAAGCAATGCACGTATAGTTTCAATAAAAGGTGCATTGTCAGAACACAAATCAAGCGTGATACATTAAACTTCATATATTTATGCCTTCACTCTTTCAGTTCATATTCTTTGTTCTTTATTTAAGCATATTAAATGATAGCATAATAGCTTGAAAGTGTTAATACATGTCCAAATTATGAACAGCTTACTTCTTTATGAAGTAGCATGGTACAAACAATATACTTGATACTTAAAAATAATATATTGCATGAATGAATGAATGACTAAATAAATCTTTGATTTGTATCAGGTGCCATAACATTGACTTACATCATGACTAACTTTAAGACAAGGCAGATTAAAATACAGCATAGCTTAAAATAAACAAAAGGAACTTGGTAATTTTTCTGTCTTTCTTACACTAGAAAGAGAATCTGCAGAATCAAAGACTAGGTAGCAAAGAGAGAAAAATCACACAATTTTCAAAAGAAAGTTTGAAAGTTTCATAAAGGTAACACTGACTTAATATCCTTTATGTGCTAAGCACTGTGCAGAAGCTGAAGAAAGAACAATGAGTTAGACAAAGACATCTTCCTTGGAAGAGCTCACCTCACCGAAGTGAAGGATCACAAAAGCTAAGCAAGGAAGCTAGACAGTGCCTTTCTTCTCATTATATATCCTTCGCACCAGCCACATCAATATTCTTGTTTTCCTCTGACCATTCCATATTCCTTTAAAATACTGTCTTTACATATGATACTTCTTTTTGCCTAGATGTTTTCCTGAATTTTTGTCCAGCAACATCTACTCATCCTACAATACTAATGCACATCTTACCCATAATTTCTGCATTCTTTATCAAAGTTTCTCATTTTCCTTCCCTGGTATTTTCTTTAAAGCTACCTTATTTTTTAAAAGACAGTTCTTTTTTTTTTTCCTATACGGACTATATACATCTTAGGAGTAGAGAGACTCTGAATTTTCACATTTTCACTGGTAGCATTTATATCTACTTATTGAAAGAAGAAGAAATCAAGTAGATATTGTGAAAAAGTAGAAATTTCAGTAGAAACCAGAGATAAGACATAGATCCTTACTTCTAAGAGTCCAACTCCTGGCCAAGTCAACTCAGCCTTGCTGATGGGGCATCTATTCTTTTGATTTTGTAACGGTATGTTCAAGCACATCAAAAATTTGCTTTATATACAACAAAGAATATCTGCTACACAGTCATTAAGAGGGGGGTGAAAAGGAACTTAAAACATTTGATCTCCTTGTGACCAACTGTTTGCCAAACAAACTCAGAAAAAAATGAATTTATGTTTTATTTTTTCCTGTTTTAACTTCTAGAAGAGCTCAATCACACAATTAATTATTCAAATGATATAACACTATAGTGCCTAAACCGAGAACTGAAGGGAAATTTAAGCTTAGTATATGAAAGGATTTATCACAAGTTCGTGGCTTACACTTACAAATGGTTTACATGTGTATCTCTAATACCATACTTTTAAGTAGGTTTAAGCCAGCAGAGTCTTATACATGGGCCAAACTCCAAAGCCTATAGGACTGGAATAATTGTCTATAATGATGTCATCCATCATCACAGGCAATGTGACAGCATAGCACATGAGTGGTTCATGTGTAAGACATTTCTGCTTATCAGACATATACTCTGGATTTGAAGCTCTGAAACACCCAACTACTACTGTTATACCAGATGTGGCAAACAAGAAATGCTACATCACGTGCTCTTCTTCGGTACATTTCCATCATACCTTCGGGGTCACTCTGACTCCAGTTTGGAGACTATTATGCTAAAAACACTGTGGGCCCTTATCTTTACCTTTAGGCATGGTTTCTGCAACGTGATTCAGGTAAGAATTAAAATGAATATTCCGGCCTGAATTAATGTCAGAAATAGAGAAAATAAAAATTGCAAAGCTATCAAGTGAAAAAAAAAAATGACACGACTCTTGCATCACCACTTGCAAAAAACATTAATTAAGCATCAAGTATTGTCAGGCATTTGTGCTACAAAGTATGTGTTCAATAAACACAGTACTGTTTTTCTTAAATGTAGTGCAAGAAAAACACATTAACCTGATAAATACCCATAAATGTTTAACGGCAAAATGAGATTAGGGTTAAGAGAATAGCAGTGTGTTGGGAGAAAGGGAGGCTTGTTTTAGATGAAGCAGGGGTGATGAAGTAATCAAGGATCATCTCCTTGAAATAAGAATGAAAGTAAGACTGAATTCAAACTAAGCTTTTAAGATGGCAGAAAGTGGTTTCGTTCACATATGATAACACAGTACTGTGTATAGATTCTTGAATTTTGTTTAATCATTTACTCATTTCTCAATAGTTCCCATCATTTCATCAATTACTGTTTACTGAAAGTGTAAATGTGTACTGTGTCAGGGACTGAATTAGGTTCTACACAAACACAATTTCATTTATTTTTCACAATACCATGAAGAGGTAGTTATCATTTCCATTTTGAATAAAATAACGTGGCCACAGTAAAGTTATTTTTCTACAAATGTAAGTAATTGCCTGAACCAAGAGTCAAGCAAAGGTTACCACATTGTACTGCTCATATTTTTTTTCTTGGGGTAGCTCTAGCCTCCTTGACAAAGTGTAGGAAGAACTTAAAGTGAATCCAGTTAGTAGTGTCATCTTACATCACCTGGAAATAAAATCTGTTCTCTCAAATGTCTATTAGATTATCATAATCTTGCAGGAGGTTGCCATTGACTTTTTGTTTATGTGGTTTTCTTTAACATAAGAAAGTAACCATTTTAAAAGCTACTCTGACTTTACCATATTTCCTAAAATAAAAGTACTTAACATTTCTGATATGAAGTCAAAACTTCTAGAAGAAATTGGACTTTATATCTGATTGTATAATGGTGTGTTCAAAATTCTGCTGTGAAAACTTTCTTGGTGAGCCCCAACTTAAATATTTCAAGTAGCTAAACACAATACCACCAGTAAGATATGAGCTTTTTTGGTACTAAGATAACAAATTTGGCACTAATAAATTCAAGGAAGGAGAAAAATATTACATTAGTAGAATTGGGGATTTTTTTTCCTGCTTGCAATAAATTATTAAAGAAAAAGAGGAAAGGCACAAAAGAAAGGGAGGGAGGGAGAGAGAGAGACAGAGAGAGAGAGAGAGAGAGAGAGAGAGAGAGAGAGAGAGAGAGAGAGAGAGAGATTCTCCCTTCCCATTACTTTCACGCCCTTACCAGTGCACAAAGAAGGTCAACTGCTTCCAAGATCAGTTCCTGATGGCCAATGCGGCTGACTCCTAGATCTTCTAGCTCTTGATGTGTAATGCGTAGCAGCTGGTCCCCACTGATTTTCTCCCTCTCAAAGTTCTTAATATACTGCTGCAAACAGTCATCAAGACCTACAAAATCAAAGTAAAAAGACCAGAATGAAAAAAAAAATACTAAAACAGTTGAACCAAGTAACCTGGGGTTGGGGAGGAGGGTAATATCCAACTATATCATACGCTAAGTCCATAAGTCCATTTAAACTTCAGACTAGTACAATTATCCAACTTTTTCAACCTGCATGTGAGTTGCTGCA
Source organism: Ctenodactylus gundi (assembly GCA_004027205.1). Classification (NCBI taxonomy): domain Eukaryota; kingdom Metazoa; phylum Chordata; class Mammalia; order Rodentia; family Ctenodactylidae; genus Ctenodactylus; species Ctenodactylus gundi. Next base: position 187,943 of record PVKB01002683.1, on the reverse strand, counting down.
ACAGTAAGAAAAATCACTTCATATTTCTAGCTGTTCCTGTTTGAATCTTCCTCAACGATTACTAAAAATTTTTCCCTCTCAGTTGTTCTTGCAAAACAAGTTATCAGAATGATGGCTTATAAAGGGTGCTATCAAGCAATTTCCCCTATTCTCAATATTATCTGCATCAACCTCTGTTTTTTTTTGTTTGTTTGTTTTTGTTTTTGTTTTAAGACTGGTCTTCGCTGAGTACCCGAGTTCGGTTCCCCAGCAGCCTGGACCACAGAGCGAGCGAGACCCCGTCTCAAAAAAAAAAAAAAAGAAAGAAAGAAAGAAAAGACTGGTCTTGCTGTATAGTCCAGGCTGGTCCTGAACTCACTACATAACCTGGACTGACCTCGAACACACAGCAATCTTCCTGCTTTGGCCACCAGAGTGCTGGGATACAAGTGTGTGCCACCATACCTGGGTAATGGGTTACTGGGGAATTGGACTCAGGGCCTTGATCTTGCTAAGCAAGAGATCTAACCACTGAGCTATGACCTCAGCCCAAATCTCTTTTTTCTTTAACCCTTTGTATAGGCTAATCTATCTTCCTGTACCCTGGTATTCACTGTTTTACCATATTAACACTATTTCAAAAATAGTGTTATATAAGTTAGTTATGACAGACAAATATTAAATGCAACACAGTGTTCCAGTAAGGCAAAGACAAAAATCACTCTAACTTTTACACTGAGGAGATTACCAGTGATTTTTCTTCAGAATTATACCTGAATAATAAGAATTTAGCATATGGGGCTTACGGGTGATTGAGAAAGGAGAAAATAAAGAGACGAAAGACTAATATAGAACAATGACTATTAAAAACATACTCTTCAATTCCTAGGTGAAAAAAAATACTTGAAACTATCAAGGACTAAAGTCTAAGCGAGTATACTCTGACAAACTGAATACTGTGAATGGTACCCGACTGGCATTCAATCTAATCTGAAACTGCAATCAAATGAACACAAACGCACGCAAACAATTTTAGGTGACACTGAAAGCAGTACAATACAGGCTGACTTGAGAAACTACTTGAAACTACTGCTCTTCATGTCCCTTAATGCCATCCTTCACAGTTCTTTTCCTACAAGTAGTTTCTCTAGAACAAGTAGTACATAATTTATTTCCACAAGGATTCTCATAAAACCAAATAAAACAGAAAAAGGAAAGATAACTTTCTCCTGGGTATTTTCTCAATAACTATGTCCTAATTTATTTTAGAAATGGCTTAAGTTTTCAATAGTTTTTTTTTCCAAGTAGAAAAGTTGATGGAGTTCCATTTATTTTTTTTGTGTGCTCCTTGTATGGCAAGCACTATTCTAAGCACTTTACAAATATTTCCTAATTTAATCCTTAAAATTACTTCATAAATTGGATTTCATTATCTTAATTTCATAAATAAAAAAACCTGAAATCTAGGGAACATGCCCAGGATTCTATAGCTTATATATGATTATAACCACATCTAAGTTTATTGAAGTTTATCTTACTTCATATCTCTGTGCTTAAAGACCACACTGAATTGAGAATGGGGCAAAGGTACAAATGATTATTTCAAAACCTCAGGACCATACCCAAAATTTTTATGCAAAATATTCTCCATTTTCCATTTAATGCACTTAAATTGTGCTTTGTAGCAAAAGACATTTACTTATTTCATTTGCACACACAAAATTCAGTGAAGTAATGCAAATTAAAAGTAGAAAATAATAGTATGTTCAAGGGAAATGATGGCTAGTTATACAACAAAAGCCAACACAGCAATAATTCAAAATGTACACCAATGAAAAATATTGGATATTCTAACGTGTGATAGGAGTTAGTATGCAGTCTGATAACTGTCTAGCAGTGAACATAAAGAGAGAATCTATCTGCATTACAGCTTAAAACATAGAATTCCAATCTTTTGGCTTGCATGGGGTACACTGAAGAGAAGTTCTTGCGGTCCACATATGAAATATATAATATAATTAATGTATATTAGCAACAAAATCTCCTTTTAAAATATATTTTATTATAACACTAAAATGAAAATATAAGTCCAATTTTAACAACTAAATAAGAAAACTTACATATCTGCTTAATAACAATAAACACCCAACTTCACAGCCACACATGCAAGTAGGTAGGTTGAAATACTCATTTGCAAGCATTGTGTTTTACTGTCCAAGGCATAAAGGTGCATGTATCATGTGATATGGGCAGGTTTTGATTCAATTAATTGTGTGTGGTGGGTATCAGAGATACAATTTATACTACACTGTACCTTCCCCTCCACATGTTCGACTCTCAGATACACACTCTGAACACAAGTACTGTACAGTCAAATAAAAAATAATATACCTAGAAATTAAAAAACATGTTAAAAATATATGATATTGTAGGGTTGCATTTCTAGCTGTCAACAACTCCATATGGCCTTTGGAACAAGAGCTGGGCAAGTCCAGCTTAAAATGTTCATTCAATAAAAAGGTGGTCAGTTTCCCAGACAAGTGTATCCATTTTTCTCCCCATAATTATTATTTGTATCAGTATATGTTTGCAATAACAATTACATTCAACTTGAGAAACTTGTATACATACGTATTCTATCCTGACCAATTTTACTTCTCCTCTCCGCTGTCACACTCCACCCTCCCCCTTTCCAATCTCCACAAATTCTACCTCCTTATTTCTTATCATTTCTCCCTTTTTTTTTGAGATAGGGTCTTTCTCTGTAGTCCAAGCTGGACCTGAACTCACTATGTAGACCAGCCTGGCCTCAAATTCATGGCAATTCTCCTTCCTCAGCCTCTCGAGTGCTGAGATTACAAGCATGTGCCACTACACCTGGCTATCATCTGTCTTTTAATTACTTACATTTTGGATTTCTCATATAAAAGAAACTATGTGTTATTTAACCTGTGTATTATTTATTTTGCCTAACATAATGGTTTCAAGGTGAAAGATGGGACTACAAAAACCACTACGAAAATAAGTATGGAGATTACTTTAAAAATCTAAAAATAGAAATTCCATTTGACCCAGATTCTGGGTATCTTTCTAAGAGAGTTAAAAACATTATTTTTATAGAGATATATGCATATTCATGTTTACAGCAGCACAATTCATAACTAAATCTTTGAAGCAGTCTTTATGCTCATTCTTCACTCTCTAGTCAGCTAAGGAATGTTTAATGGAAAGAAATCCTCGTGTAAAGGCATAAAGATTGCTTTCAATAAATGGTTTTGATAAAAATAACTACAAGCTATCATTGGGTCATTTATTAAGGCAAAGACAAATTTATTTTAAATATACTTTACATCAAATAATAACTGGTTATCATGTACAAAAAAATGATTGCATATACTGCCTTTATAGATATTGCAATTTATAATACCATGGGGAAGATATAAGTTTTCCTACTTACAAGGATAACAAATGAAACGATGAGTTCAATTAGTATTATAGTTTGACTTGTTTGTCAACAAGTGCCATAATGTTTGGGAGACAAATATTACATAATCACTTTAACATCATGATAATTTTGAATGAAAAACTCTCATTGCCGTATTTATTTTGAAAAGAACATTTGCAGATTTTGATTTTTAAAAAGTACAAAGTAAAAGTTACAAGCAATTCAGAGAAGAGATAAACTGAATTTCATCAAAATTAAAAACCAGTGGCTCAAAGGACACTATAAACAGAGTAAAAACTCAACCCAGACATGAGAGAAAAATAAACACAAATCAGATATCTGATAAGGAATTAATATCCAGAATATATAAAGGAGCCTACAAAATAAGGATAAAAAAAAGGATTAGAATGGCCAAAACACTTAGAGACATTTCTCCAGAGAATATATATACAGTCAGCTAGTAAATATTTATACATAAGAATGCAAAATATTAATCATCAAAGAAATGCAAGTCCACAGTGACATTACCTCATACCCATCAGATTGCCTGCTATGGAAACAAACACAAAGATGGTGAATAAGCAGAGAAACTGAAACCCTTGGGTATTATTTGTGGGAATGTAAAATGGTACAGCCACTGTGGAAAATGCTTTGGCAGTTTCTCAAAAAAAAAAAAAAAAAAAGAAAGAAAGAAAGAAAGAAACAAACAAACAAAGATTCCCACAGGATCTAGAAATTCAATTTCTGAGTTTAAACTTAAAAGAACTAAAAGCACCGACTTGAAGAGATATTTGTACATCCATATTCCTCAGCAGAAGTATTTACAGCAGACAAAATGTGGATGCAAGTCTAGTAAGTGTACACTCACATATAAATGAATTTAAAAAGCATGGTATATACACGTGTTTTTACTCAAAATTAAAAAGCAATGAAGTAGTGATAAACGCTACAACACTGGTGAATTTTGAGATTATACTAAACAAAATCAGCCATTCATAAAAGGGCAAATAACTTTATGATTCTGTTTACATGAAGTATCTAGAGCAGTCAAGCTCATAGAAATAAATTACAACAGGGGTTGTTAGGGGCTTAAGAGAGGGAGATTAGGGATTTGGTGTTTAGTAGGTAGTTGCAATTTTATAAATTGAGTATAATTCTGAAAAAGGACAGTGGTGATTGTAGCAGAAAACTGTGCATGTACTTAATGCCACCATAAACTTAAAAATAGTTAAGATGGTATATTTGATGCTGTACTTTTATTTTATTAATTAAAAAATTAATAGTTAAAATGACAAGTTTAATTGTATGTATATTTTATTTCATTTTTTCCCCCCCGAAACTCTTGCTTTGTAGTCCAGGCTGGTCCTGAACTCACATGTAACCCTGGCTGGCCTTAAAAACATGACAATCACTTGCCTCAGCCCTCCAAGTGCTGGAATTACAGGTGTGTGCCATCACGCTGGGCTTATGTGGTCAAATCCAAGGCCTTGTGCTTGTTAGACAAGTGTTCTAACTGGGAGCTACACATCCAGCCCCTTATTTGTTAATGTTAGCATAATAAAAAGTGTAAGTTAATCAACACATTAACCTTAAATAGTATAAATTTACTTTCAAATTTTAATCAGACATTAGTAAGCATTTTGGGAGACAGGTGGCTATGTGTAAGTCACAGCCCTAAATTATTTTTTCATGTCAAATTACTAATGCTATGTCTACACTGAATTACATTTCTGTATTAGAAATATAAGTTTCCTTTTCTAAATATCAAACCAATGATATTCTAAATTCAGTACATTTTACATGAAATTCATCAACATGATGTCTTACACAATCCTAATGTGTCATGAAAAAAATAATTAGCCTAATTCTGATGGGACTTAATACAGCTGTCATCGTTTTTAAATTTCTCATTTAATGTCTAAACAATACTGAGTATAAAGAAATGCTCAAAATTTTGCGCTGGATATATCAAGGTTACAAAAAAGTGTGAAAGTATTATTGACATGAATTTCCAAAAATTTTATCACAAAGTATTCATCAGTCATCTATGCTGAGGTGCTGGGAAAGATTACATTCTTCAGGAAAGATAAGCCCATCACTCCCATGGAAAAGAGGGACTGTCGCCAATGAGTACAGCCTTGGAGATAAGGATGGATCAACCCTGGAGCCATGCCACTGAAAAGGGCAAAACTTGATCCAACTTTACATGTGAAGACAAACCTAAATCTTATCTCAGTCCCAGGCTTCCCTACAGCTCTTCTCAGATTTAAACCAGGTTCTTAAGTTAGTAACCATTTGTTCTTATACGTCTACCACAGTATCCACCTATAGATGATTTTCTTATGCAACCTCCTGCTTCCCTTCCCCAAATCAAGGCCTCTAACTTATCAATTTTCCAACTCTTGATGCAAACTTTCATTTATTTTTTCCACATATATTAACTGAATGCCTTATTATAAGTCAGATATTATTTAGAGAATAAGGCTCAATAGGTGTAGATACAGTGTCTACTGTCATAGAGCTAAGAGTTTATTAGGAAAAAACCACATTAATAAAGAAAAACACAACACTGACAAGGAACTGAAGAAAAAGAAATGTCCTTGGCTTACAAAGTGTGTATTATATCTTATAATAGGGTAATTTGACCAAACTGGAGAGATAAAGAGTAGCTTTCTGGGAACAGTGTGGAAAGAACTGACTTGTAGAGCTGAGTCAGAGTGAACTAGACAATGAAAGGGAAGAAAGATCATTAAACACTAGAATTACAAAGACCTGGGTACAAAATAAGGAGTATGAAGCATAAATAAGTACACACACACAAGGAGGTAAAAGTTTTCTCCACTGGTGAATTTCAATGAAAAGGCCTTGATGGATGCAAGATCTGCACACATATAAACATGTTGTCATTGCTTCCTACAGAGGTCTACACTCATGAATGCTGTAAGTCAACCGGTGAATTTACTAAGGAACCAAGAGCTTATCAAGAGTCATCTTCTGTAGCTACAAACTCAAGAGGTATATCTGTAATGCTTTGCAAATGTTACACATATTAGAAAGCAGAAGCTAACGTTGGTATGTGTTACAAACAATGGTGAAACCTACAAAATATACTGGTCAGCATTCCTAAATTACCGTGTATGAGAAAAATTAATAAACCTTTTTAACATCATTGATACAACTGAATATGTATACTCCTTTTCTAAAAGCAATAGTTCACTGCTCATGCTATGTTTCCTTTCTTTCCTTTTCTTCTCTCTTCTCTCTCTCTCTCACTTACTCTGGGCATGCTTCATAAGCACTTTATTACTGAGATACACTGTCAACCTTCAAGGTACTGAATTCAAGGTACTCTTCCAGAGGTGGAAAAAAAATTCTAAGAAACTTCAAATAAATAAGAAATTTTATTTCAAAAACTAAAATCAACATGCTAAATACATAATGCAAAAATTTTATAATTGCTTTTTTATTATACCCTGAAAAATGTGTTCCTTTTGGTTTATAGCATCAGAGATCAAAAGTTACTTAGGAAAGACATGATTCATTCAATAATAATAAAGGCAACTTTAAATTCCTTTTAAAGTTTTACACACTACTAGGTATAAATAAAGCACTCTAATCCTGACCTCCCAATGTTATAATCCAAAAAGGTAAAGAATTGACAACAAAATATTGCATTTCCATTCAATTTTAATGTCATCCCAGGAAAAATTTACATATAAAAAGAGATGATTTCATTTATTTTCATGGCAATCCCAAATCTTTTAAAAAAGGGGGGGGGGACATAACCAAAATTGTTCTTTATATATGGATAGGGCAGGTCTTAATTTAGGGCCAGTGATTATTGATAATCTTATGGGAACAAAGAAACTAAAATGATTTTTTCTTCCATTTTTGTTAGTATTTACGTTGTATAGTATTTAAATTTGAGAAATTTGTGCACATACATATTGCATCAATTTTAAATTTACTTTCCTACCCCCTTTGAGATCTTCCCCCTCCCTATTTTGTCCACCCACCACCTACCTTTGCCCCTGCCTCCCAACATTACACCCCTTCGACTTTATTACTTATTTATTCTCTGCGTTTTCTCATGTTACAGAAACCATGCAATATTTAGGCATCTGACTCTGATTCACTTCACTGAGCATCATGATCTCAAGCTGTATCTTGAGCGCTACAAATGACTCAAATCTGCCTCCCCACTGAGTATATCTACCACATTTTCTTTATCCATTGATGCATTTTTGCCTCCTCTCGTGATTTAGCTATTATGAGTTGTACTGTTCTAAACATGGGTATGCACATATTTCTGCTGTATGATTATTTCAACTCTTTTGGAAAAATATCCAGAAGAGGTACTGCTGGGTCAAATGGAGTATCTATTTTCAGAGTTTTGAGGAATCTCCACATTGCTTTTTATAATGGTTATATCAGTATACAGTCCCACCAGCAATGTACAAAGGTCCCTTTATCCCCATATCCTTGCCAGCATCCATGGCTTTTGAGTTCTTGATAAAAGCCATTCTCACCTCAGTAAGATGGAATCCTAGTGTTAAGATTTGCATTTTTCTAATGTCTAGAGATGTTGGATTTTTCATGTATTTATTGGCCATTATTACTGCATATTCTGAGAACTAGTACTTCAACTGCCTAATTTTTAACTTGGTCTTTTATTTTGAGGAGTCTGTTTTTCTTCAGTTCTTTGTTTATTCTAGATTTAACCCCGTCTGAGGAGTAGGCAGTAATTTTTTTCCCATTCCATTAGTTTACTCTTCATTTTGACTGTTACCTTTACTGTGCAAAAATCTTTTTAATTTGACATAATCACAGTTGCTAATTTTTGGTGTCATTTTGTTTGTATTAGGTATTCCACTAAGAAACTCTTTGCCTAAGCCTGTATTTTCAAGTCACTTTTTTTTTTTTTTTTTTGTCCTCCAGGAGGCTCAATGTTTCCATTTTAATATTTAGGTTTGTAATCCAGTTTGACTTGATTTTAGTACATGTTGAAAGGTGTGGGTCTAGGTTGATTCTTCTGCATGTGGATAACCAGTTTTCCAAATACCATTTGTTAAAGATACTACATTTTCTCCGGTGTAGGTTTCTGGCCCTTCTGTTGAAGACCAGATGGCTGAAGGATGTCTCTGGGTCCACCTTCCTGTGTCTGTGCCAATACCATATGGTTTTTATCACTGTGTCTTGGTAATGTATCTTTGTAATATAGTGGAATTGAGATGCCACCTGCTTTTGACTTGCTGCTAAGATTGCTTTGGCTATTCTGGGTCTCTTTTGGTTCCATATGGATTTCTGGATTTTCTATTTCTGTGAAAACATGCTGTTCGCATTTTTATACGAATTGCATTAAATCTGTGTATTGGTTTTGTCTCTGTAAGGGTACTTTACTTCTTTGGTTAGGTTTGTTCCTAGGTATTTAATTTTGGGGGGTGGAGATATTAATAATGGAACTGTTATCACTTTCTCAGAGAATTCACGGATAGAATACAGGAATGTTATTGACTTTTCTATTAATTTTGTATCCCACAACTTTGCTGAATTGGTGAATTAGTTCTAAGAGTCTTCTGGTGGAGTTTTTGGGGTCTCCTACATGGAGAATCATGCCATCTGCAGATAAGATAGTTTAACTTTTTCCTCTCCAATACATATTTCCTTTATTTCATTCTCTTGCCTAACTGTTCTGACCCTTCTTTTGAGTATTATATTGAATATGAGTGGAGAGGCTAGCACAGGAAACAGATTTACTGATCATGAGAAACTTGTTCTCCTTGCATGGCAATATGGTCAGTGTACATTTCTCTTAACTAAAAGTTTTATTATGGCAAATACTCTCCAACGCATACAGTGTATTCCAGCCTACAGTTTAACTAGTTCAACCTCAGGCAGTTAATGGATACCTAAATTAGGTCCATTTCATTTATAGTAAGATTTTTTTGCCCTTCATTTTAACCTTTTAATATTTTTTTTAAAAAATTAAGCCATTATTTTCTATTTATTCATTTATATTCTACAGGGGCATTGTGTGCCACCACACTAGCTTATGCAGTGCTGGGGAATCAAACCCAGGGCCCCACATTTTTCAGGCAAGTGCTCTTAACCACTGGCCTATTCCTCTAACAATTCTTAAGAGTACAAAATTCACGAAAGTTTTACATTAACTTTTAAAAAAAAACCCCTACAGTTGAGATTTATTTTTTATTTTTACCCATTTTACTGTTATGTATACGTGCAAAATTTAAGGTTTACAATGGAGTTGAGCCTTTTATGCACATATGTATCTTGTCAAGGTGACAAGGGCTTTCCCACTCTCCTTTCGTCCCTCCCCCTACCCTCCATACCCTCCCTCCTCCCCTACCGGATCCCCATTTCACTTTGTTTTTCGTTTTAAGTTCCATAGGAATTGTGCTCTCGGACTCTCATATCAGAGATTTATTTTTAAAATAACCTAGCTCTAAGGTATAATCTAAAATTAAAAGCTTTAAGTCCATCAAAATGGAAAAGGGTCAAATTATTTTTGTAATTTGGTAAAGCCAAACCACGAAACAACTTATACAATAAGGGCTGAAATCATCAAAAATTTCCAAGTGAAGTTTCTTATACAATTCATTGTCATGAAAAAGAGAGACACAAACATTTACTTTTTGGTCTTGAAAGTAGGTCTTATATGATAAAGAATTCCTTCAATATATACAGGGAAGATGGACCTTGATTTGGCAAAGTGATTAATATTCATTTTATATTTGGGAGATTTAAAGAGGATTACAAACTTTTATTTTAGATCATGAATTATGTGAACTGAAGAAACATCACTGGCTCCTATTCTCACTTCTTTTTGGCCTGACCCAAAGGCCAAAAGAGAAGGTTAGGACCCTAGCAGAAAACTCTTTCTCCTAGGTGGTCTTCAACTTCATTCCTTTATTCTGAAAGGCTAAGCAAAGCTTTATGAATTTCCACAGGAATATATGATTTTCAGAAAATTTCTAATTAATGGAGATGCAGATTAGGATGTCCTAATGGTTCAATAATAAAAAATAATGATCATATCATCAGGAAACATAAATTCACTGGTATCACTTCAAAATAGAATTAAACTTCTGCAACTAAAATTGTACTTTTATTAGAAGATTTGATAAGCAAGTTACTGTATAAACTAAATTATCAGATTCAAACCAGAATGCAACAATCATAGATTTTCTTTCTAGAGAATAGACAGAAAATCCTTAAGTCTCAGAAACCACCAACAATCACTACCTTACATTAACTTTTCTAAACCAATTATTCAGGTTTATACAAATTTGGAACATTTAAGTATAAAACTTAATTATAATACTAAGCATTAACATATCAAATCAAACCTTGTTAAATGAAGAAATACATTTTGAAAAACTCAGAATCATCATGATGAGCAGTGAACTTCAAGAAGTATTCTCATGAAAGGGTAAAAATATTTAACATTAGGGAGGGGTCTAAGAAAATGCAAAAATGTAAAGTAAAAGTTCTATACATTAGGAAATACTACTAACAATGCATAATGGGATTATACAGAAAAATCCAAGAAATTGAACTGAAAATCTATTAGATTAAAAAAGTTAATTCAAGTGGCCAAATACAGAGCAGGCAACTTCCCTATAAACAGCAAAGCTAATTAGAAGATGGAATAAAAATATTTCAGTCAGAATAGGAATAAAAATAAACTACATAGGAAGAAACCTAACAAATATTTTAAGATGCTATCATAGTTTCCAGAAAGATATAGATAACAATTCAAGTAAATAAAAATACATCATTCCTGAAGAAGACCTAATGAGGTATATGTATTAATTTTTCCTAATTTTCCTAAAAATTATAGGCAATCCCAATCAAGATCTTAATAGGATTTGTATTAGAGTTGACTAATTTATACATTTCACGTGAAAAAGAGAAATAATTGTAAAATATTTGAAAAGTAAATCTAAGAATATTTCAGAGAAAACATTCTATAAAGTAACAATAATGTAAATTGCACTGAAGTAGAAAATATAAGTTATACTAAAAGTTTATTAATTTTTCCTATGTATGGTGAGCTTTGGGACATCATGAACACTGAATTTAGGGCTTGCACATTTTTTTCTCATAGCATCAGTTTAATTTCAAATATTATGAGAATTAATGCTGATCTGACAAAATTTATATTTTATATTTTTAATATTTTATATGTATGGTGAGTTTTGAGGCCAGATAATTTGTGTAAGAACAACTACTCGTCCATTTGGGAAAAAATTAAATAAGACATCCTACATTAAACTATACATTGTTTGAACTTTTCACTAAAAAGCTGTGTTAAGGCTTAAAAATGGAGTAATATATAAGAAAATGTGTATGTAATGTAGGTGTAGGAAAATCTTGCTAAGCAAGATATAATACTGAGAAGCCATACAATCAAAAACATGACAAGATATAGCTACATTAATATTATACTGATAAAAGGCTTCTGATACAATCACATACCCTAAAGAAGCTATGCTCTAATGAGTCCTTGTTTCTTATAGAATTGTGTTGCATTTCTAGCACAGCATATGGATCCCAGAACAGGCATTTTTGGGAACAGACAAAATTCTAAGAAAGGTTAGTGATTAAGTGGGCTGACTTATTGAACTAATTAAGTTACTCTTGCAATCTAGTTTATGTACATGTTGTCACATGTTTCTATTTGTGAAAACAGAAGATGCAACAAAGAGATCCAATATAGCATAGTTTGCTGTATGCTGCTGCTCTTTAAAAGCCTTTATTTAAAATATACTGCAATTTGGCCTTTGTTCTGACAAATGGCATGTGACTTAAGGAAATACAACATAGTAATTGTATAAAGAATGACAACTTATACACTGTAGTCAACATAACAACCTATATTTAGGATATAATTCTGCAGCTAATGATCAGCTAGATACTGAAATCAGTTATGGCACTATATGCCCTATCTCAGGGTTGGAGGAATGGATCAGCAGGCAAGCACTAAGAACCTGAGTTTGATTCCCCAGCACCACATAAATTGGGCACGGTGGTGCAGGCCTGTAATCCCAGCACTCAGGAGGCTGAGGCAGGTGGACTGTCCTGAGTGCAAGGCCAACCTGGACTCCATAGTGCATTCAGGACAAGCCCGGGTTACAGAGCTTCACCCTGTCTCAAAAAAAAAAAAAAAAAAAAAAAAAAAAAAAAAAAAAAAAAAAAAAAAAAAAAAAAAAAAAAAAAAAAAAAAAAAAAAAAAAAAAAAAAAAAAAAAAAAAAAAAAAAAAAAAAAAAAAAAAAAAAAGGCAAAACCAAAAATCTTTATACCCTATATCTATTTCCAGAACACAACTAAATTCACAAGAAATATTAAACATGCTTGTATGCACTCTTTATGCTTTATTTTAAAATTCAAAATAGATTTATAGAAGTTTGGGGAGATTAATTTCCTGTAAGATGTTCTTCTAAAGGCTTCACATCAATCAAATGGGATAGTGGGAGTTAATGTGGAGGGGAAGGGTATGGAGGGTCAAAAGAGGGAGGTGCTAGTAACTCTGATAAAAATATATAATAAAATGGGAGAAAAAAATAAAACCTTTACATTTTAAGTCATCAACAACTAACTCATTACTGTAACTCAACTTTATACACATCAGCCATATTCACAATACAGTTCATCGTATGTTACTTTACTCATCACGGATCTGAGATAGCTTCAATATTTTATGAAGTTAGACAAATTACTACTGAAGTTCACATAAAAACCAAGGGTAGAACTGTTATGCATATAAACACATCATGAGCATTGGGAATGATTCTACTCTTTAAAAAGTAGCACTGGTTTTAAATTATAATTTGAGCAGGGATGTTTGAAAGAAAATAAATGTGTATCTGGTAATGATTGAAACACTAAAGGACAACGGACTACTCCTATACCTATTACTTGCAAATAACAACACCTGCAAAGTGAGGGGGAAACTGTCATGTTACAAGGAAATTTTCCTACTGCAAAGGAAATTTTCTTAAAAATATTTTTGAAGGTACAAATTCTGCAGTTTTCTAGATTTTTTAAAAGATAAGGTCTTGCTCTGTAATTCAGGATGGTCCTGAACTCACTATGTAGCCAGGCTGCCTTTGAACTTATGGCAATCCTCCTGCCTCAGGCTCCTGAGTGCTGGGATTACAGCTGTGTGCCTCCACACCCAGTTTATATGGTGCTGAGAAATTGAACCCAAGGCCACTCGTTAGGCAAGTACTTTAACGATTGTGCTATTCCTACAGCCTTTTTGCTAATACTTTTGTGGCTCTATTATTTTTTACATTTAATTTCCAATACTGAAGATTATTCTTGTATATTATACAAGATATGAAACTAACTATCTTTTTCCAAAAATAAGCAATTTTCAACATTTACAAAAAGGGCCTTATCCCCAGAAATTGAGAAAATGTGAATTGCATCCAATAATAAATTTTTATATGAGCCAGGGTCTGAAATTTCTTTTATTCCACTGGAACATCTGCCATTCAAAGGCTATCACCATAACATTTTTAATACAGAGGGCTTATAATGTTTTAATATCTTATAAAGCAAACCCTTCCTTAGAGTTTTTCAGTGTTCCTTGTACCTTGGTTCTTCTTCTTTACAGGCTTCATGTACTTGTTTATACATCTGAGCCAATTATAAGCATAAGGATCCAAAAAAAATTAGAAGTGCTAAGCATAATTAAGATGGCAAACAAAGCACAAAAATTAAATTATAGCAATAAGTATGAGATTTCACCATTTATTCTTTTAGCACGACATTCTCTTTTAGCATAAATATTTAAAAAGCTAACAAATTATCAAGCAGTTTCATGTTCTAGAATATTAAAATGTATTTTATTTCTAAAATGTTGTAATATGAGCTATAATATCATTTTTCATTAAAATTTCAAGTTAGAAGCTGATTAAAAATAGAAAAATCATGGCCTAGGGATATATCTCAGTATTAGAGTGCTTGCCTAACATGTACAAGGCTCTGAGTTTCAGTCCCAGCACTGAAAAAAAATGAAGTTGCTTCAGAAAATGGAAAAATCTCGTAAACATATTAAGTTTTCTTATAAAATAATACACCTTTTAGTGTCACCATAATTCAGAATATGTTTGGAATAAATATTTATGTTATTTAACTAAATATATACTTTGGTTAGTTTAATAATGACTTGTTCTGATCTTAAAAAGCAAAAACAAGTTTTTCATGAAATTTCTTTTTACTTGCTCGAGGTTTTCACCTCTGTGTTCTTATTTAACCAAAGGCACCACAGAGAGCTATACAGGATGTTTATTGCTAATCTACAGTCATGTTTCAGAAGTGGCAGCCTTGTTTTCTTACTTTATTTTTGTAATGGCAGAAACACACTTCTTCAACTTGGGTAAGAAAAACTAGAGAAAAATAAGAGTCATTTTAGGTAGAAATTTAAATAATTATTTAACCTGGGAAACTGTATGATTGAGAGAAAATGCATGGGATGACTAGTGTCACAGTACTCTATGTTCAAACTTGAAATCTGTCCTTACTATGAAGTAACCTAACTTAAATCTCATTTTTAGAACTGATCAATAACATCTACCCTAGAGATGCTGTAAGGTGTAAATCAAGTCATTGAAGTATGAAAAGTTGCTAACATTGAGCACTGAATATCATTTGTACAAGGATTTAGTTTTGTATTACAGAAGTCTCCCAGGACCAAAGCTTGTTATCATTTGTCTTAGTTTCTTTCAGAATGAGCTAAGCCAAGATTTAAACAAAATGGAGAGGTTGCAGGAGGGCCCAAAATGACAAGGGTGAGGGATAGTAATGTTGACGTTATATATATGTGCATAAAATACTCAAGCTCAAAGTGACCCATTACGTACTGCATATGTATGTTAATAAAGATGGGAAAAATAAAGCATATAGTCTTATTCATCTTTGATTCTCATATTCAAGAAAAGAAGCATAGTCTGTGCATAATAATGTTTGATAAATTTAATAAAATAGTCCTATGAGATAAAAAAGGTAGTAAAAAAGAAACTATTTGCCTTAATTGGTTCCTAAGGTGAAATTTAGTTAAAGATAGGAGCTGTTATTTGTTATGTAGATTTCCATGTTTTAGATAGGGCTGAGTCCACAGTTGAAACAGGATCAAAGATGCACACACACCCCACACAATTACATAATTATGAAAGGAAAAGTGAGAAAATATGCTACAAAAAATTACGTGACTCAAACCCATAAGCAATACTTTTCTCGCTTTCTAAAGGGCAAGAATGATACTTCTGAACGAGGTCTTTGAAGCTCACATACCCTTGTTTTGATGAAAGTTTTATACATTTAGGTATCATTGAAAATCTTACCCTTAAAATTTTCAGCTATTTCAAGGTCTTTTTTTAAATAGAGGACTACCCAATCTTCTCATTTTTTCCTCATCATTTCTTACTAGGCCAGTTTTGTTTTTAATTCATGCATGTCAATACAAGTAGTAATCCTGACATCCTGGCTTGTAATAAAATTCCTAATTTAATGAAAAATTTCTCAGGAAATATGTATCTTTACTGAAAGGAACAAGCTTAGACAAGCTATGGCTGTATATTTGAATTCCAAAAGCAAAAGTACTAAAAATTTTAACCTACATTTCAATACTTTCACCACTGCAAAACTCTTGTAAGGAACTAAGAAAGAAAGAAGTGACCAAAATATAAAACTTGTAAACTACTATCTCTCATACATACTTTTGTCTCTTCTATAATACTCCCTCTAGCTTTAGGTGGCATTTGCTCAAAAAGAATAAGACAATGTATTCATTTAAAAAGAATGTTTTCTACATGTCCATTTTTTTTTCATTCAGGAAACAATCTTTGAATCTCTGGTTCACAGAATAATGAAAATGTTTAATCTACATAAGCAGATCCAAATGAAATCTCTAAATGAA
Source organism: Ctenodactylus gundi (assembly GCA_004027205.1). NCBI lineage: Eukaryota > Metazoa > Chordata > Mammalia > Rodentia > Ctenodactylidae > Ctenodactylus > Ctenodactylus gundi. The sequence continues at coordinate 171,572 of PVKB01002683.1, read as the reverse complement.
AACTTTAAATATTTGTGTTCTGAAGAGAATAAATAAAAGATAATGGAGACAGATAATACTCTTACCCTTGCTCACAAATTTATATATGACACAGAAGTTTAAGAGTTTTTTAAGTGAGCATTTCTTAGCTAGGATGATTTCATTCATTTGACAAATATTATTCCCATGGGGCAAATATTACTAAAGGCTTCTGAGACTCAGACATTGCTAAGTCCTAATAGAATACTATGTATAATCAAGTGAAAAGTGTGGAGTTCTGCATTTCAGAAGCATGTTTTTTTTTAAAATATTGAAAATATTGTCACCTAAGTATATTAAGGCATGAGCTACATAACTGAACTTTTTTTTTGTCTGAGTAGGTCACACTGAGTTGAGCTATTCCCTCTTGGCATCTGTAATCTTTGCCTAGATTTATATTTTTTATGTATCCCATATTTTTTCTAATTTCCTTATATAATTGCAGTGAAATTAAATTGGAATGGCTCAAAAGTATCTAATTACATTTAGATTCAATTACAGTGTTGATTGATTATAGGTAATGGCATGACACTTAATGGCAGGAATAAATATAACAGATTTCTAGCTCCTACTAGGATCTTTGCATACATCATCATCCCTGACTTCAACTATTCTACTACTAGTAGTACCAGCATTTACTTAGGACTTAGTAAGAATGCCAGTAACTGTGATACATTTTATACACATTACTTTATTCAAATCCAAATTCTCTTTGAGGTAGTTGTTACTTACTCATTTAAAAAAAATAAGAAACTAAAACTCAAAGCATTTATAATGTGTCTAAATCCACATAGCTAATAGGTAACAAAGCTGGAATTTAAACTTGGGTGTATTTAGCTTTAAAAGGCCACATATTTTCCCACTATAAAATGACTATATATGTTGGTTGTAGTTATACAACGGTCACTGCAGACAGTCCCAACAGTCCTCTTCACCAAGAATACAAGCTAATGTGACTCAAAATGTTTAAAAATTCTGGCAAACCTTACAGTAAAGGAAACAGTCAACAGAAAACTGATGGAATGGGAAAAAATACCACCTATTCCTAGGACAGGGGCTCAATCAAGAATAAAGAAAGAACTGAAGAAAAATAGACTCATCAATAAAAAATACCCAAGGAATAGAATAACTTAAAAGATTTTTGGTGAACTCCAAATTAGAGAAATTTTTAGAATTATTATGTATAACAGGTTGTTATATACTGTATTGTACAAATTAAATCCACATACAACAAAGATATTACTCAAACATACAGAATTAGTGCTACTACAATTAGAAAACTATGTGCCCTTAATCAAGACTATATAGAGAAAAAAGTCTACAAAATAAATCTTTTCATTTGCAAAATGTAAAATTAACTTTCACATAAAAATACAAATATAATGTGACTTCAAAGATGTATATTTAAAAAGAAGCCACTCAATATAAAGTTTTGTTTTCTTCAAATTGCCAATTTTATCATACTAATATTGATGATCATACTACAATAGTAAAGTTCTTAAAATAGCATTTATGCTGTAAGGTTATTTGTTTAAGTTGATGGAAGTGAATTGTTGTAGTTCCAAATTTTAGTACCATTTATTAAAGGTAGGCCAACAAGCTTTCCACTATATTTCTGGTCTGTATAATTGCAAAAGTGCTTTAGATACACATGTATGTTAGAAGACCAGGAAACATCTAGATTAAATGAACCACTGCATATATTCAGGAAGCAATAGAACATCAGGTATCATATTACAGTGCTTCCAAGCTGTTGAGGCCAGTTAACACATTCAAAATACAGAAACAAAGGGCCAGGGTGTAGCTCATTTATATAATAATTACTTAACATACATGAGACACTGGGCTTGATTAGAAATACTGTAAAGAAAGGAATAAGACTTATTTTTATATTTCTCTAGTGTATACAGAACTAGTTTTTAATAGCACATTTTTATAATTTTAATTAAGTTAAACTAAAATACGATTACAAATTTGTGACATTAGCACAACTAAATAAAGAATTCAAACTACTTGGTGAATATGTCATAGATTTCAGTTTTTACACTCCTTAAAATTAAATTTTCCTGGAACTTAAGACATTTGAGAAACATTTTAGTTACACCATGTGCCAGTTTGCCATTTGTGATGGAACATGAAGCCCAGGTGGCTGCCAATGATGTGAACTTTTCCTATTGGCTCCGAAAGTATGACTCAGTGCTGTCCTGAGGCGACCACACTTCTTATGGTGGCAAGAAAAGTGTTATTATTCCATCTTTGACAGCAGCTAACAGAAAATGCGCATAATGACACAGTTCATTCTCAAGTGATTAAGTTACATAATTTTGCCTTTCATAAAAGATGACAAATCTTGAGAAAATACAATATCTAAAAATTAACATGAAAAAGGAAGTCATTCCTAAAGGACAGTCAATGCCATTAAAGATGATGTTTAGAGCAGAAATACAATGGCATTTCAGTGGTGAAGGTAAAAGAACTTTTCACTTACTGTTTAGTTATTGAATATTTGACAGTACACACAATACAAGAGAATTACAAGAATATTAAACTTGAAAAATCTATTAATACATTTGTTTCATTTTGTTAAAAACTTTTATTATTTAGTCACGTCTATTTGGTATCCACATATTTATTTCAAAATAATACAAAAAATCTCACTATGATCATGTAGTTCATATGTTTTATTAAATGATTTATAAATATTTATGTCACACTGCTACAGTTACTCTCAGTTTTAAATAAGTAAGCATTCTTTGAAATATGTGTTTCCAATTGTTGAGGCTTTAACACTCAGACAGGGATGTTAGAAAGAAACAGGAATGATAACAGTATAAGTTATAAATACTATAAGAAAGTGGTATTCAAAGTAGATCAAATAGAAATGTGTCAAAATAAGTAAATTAAAATAAATAGTTTGGCACAGCAAACCATTTGTTCAGGTCTAAAAAGATCTCAAAAATACTTTGTTCAGATTTGTGTTACTCCTGTTGCATTAGACTACACTAACAATCTACAAAGGGTTGGAAAATGAGATTTAAAATCTTTGAGTTATAGCATATAGAGATTAGAAGACCATTGGGAAAAGTTTTTCTATCAGTTAATAGCATTTTGACTACAAATAGGTTTTGGCATTATTAGAATCTTGTATTTGACTATGGTAAATTAAATTTAAAGCAAATATTCTTAATAAGGGGGGTTACTCTACGAAGAAGGCTTGTTGTACATGTTAATCAAAATGTGCTCTAGTTTTGACACCAGCGACCAAAAGAATGTCGTTTTTGCTCTGAGAGGAAACTTTCTTGTAATAATGAAAATGTCTATGTAATATCTGCTTTCTGAGTATTCATATGTTGGGTTCTCTTTCATACTAATTTTGCTAATAGAAATGTATGAGAGTTTGGTCTAATCCTTTACCTTCTCTGAGTTCCTTTGCTTACATATAATACAATCGCATAGGACCAAGAGATTTGTAAAAGTTCTTTCTCGTTGTAGCTTTCTATTAATCCATCTCATAGACTGTACAGAGAACAAAGAGCATCAGTATGAAGAGAAACTAAGGATGTTCTTTGATAAAAAGAAATCATACAAACTGTTTTAAACAATGTGTTTCAAGAACGAACAAAAGAAATGTAATCAAATTTGTTTCAAATTTACCTATGAAAAATAATTAAAACCATACCTGTTAAAGGTATATAAAAATAGCCTTAAATTTTGCTAAGAATCTAAGGGATAGGCTTACAGAAAATGGAGGGGGAAAATGGAAAAAGATCTGTAAGCCAGTATCTCAGAAATTTTGCAATCAGTATTTGTAATGGTTACCTGGCACTGGTGGCCGACTGGAGAATTCTGATTCACCTAAAACATCAAAAAAGAGAGTTTTTGCGTTCATATAAAACACATGTCATTCCATGCTTGGCATTTAATTACTCAGACAGAATAAAATTCAGCTGCACAATTTGTAAAAGTTCAATTCTCACTCGGGGGAGGCCGGGTCAATAAAGTCCATGTAAATAAAAGCACATATTGTTCTCATTTCTAAACCATATAAAGGAACAATTTTAAAGCTTGGAATCACAGAATTTTAAGAAAGAACACAACCCTTGGTTTTCTTTTATAGGAAAGGAAATCAGAGAACCAAATGATTTACCCTGGGTATGAAGTGATAGCAGAGCTGTCTCGAACACTTGCTCTTAAGTGTTTAGAGGTGATGGTGCTCATTTACTTAAAAACTTACGGTTTTAAAAAATGAACTATGAACTGCTCAAGGCCAGTCTTTCCCTCCATGAAAAATCCAAATGGAATCCTGAGTTTGAATAAAACTATAAAATATGGCACACCTTAAGACACTGTAACTTAAAAATGTATCAATATCAAAAAGATTTAAGAAGTAGCAATAACGAAATCATAGTGAGCAATATTTCTCAAAAGCTTTAAATTCAACATTGTTACAGTACTTAAAAGAAGGCCCTTAATAAAACTGTATAATTAAAAAAATTCCTCTACATTTTATATGTGAGTGAGTTGACATTATACAAAATGTACCAATGCTGGATATACAGAGCATTTTCTAAAGGAAACCATGAACGGAGGTCAAAATGTAAACCCTAAGGAGAAAAACAAAATTGTTTGTAAAAAAAACAAAACAAAACAAAACAAAAAAAAAAGTAGAGGAGGTTTGGGAAAGTATACTCTCCAACAACCAATCTATACAACATGAGAACTAATTTGCAGTCTTAATTCTCCTCAATTGTCCTCTATCCAAATAGCGCTGTGGCACATGAATGAGAAAGGCATTGTTTTGCCAGTGGTTCTCTCGTTTTTGGTGATCCAAGCTCATATGAATTGGTTCATTTGTCTTAAAATTTACTGTTTCTGCTATGAAAGAAAGGTCAATACATTCTTATCACTTAAATGGAGCTCTAGTGCTCCTAATGCCTGTCATTTCTATCGCACAGATTCTGTTTAGTAATACTTTTGACCACCATACATGGAACTTGTGATGATAAAACTCTTATATTTCTAATCTTCTGCCAAAGTCAGAAAAGTAAAATTTCACTGGTCATGAATTTTTTTCATTAAACAACACTGATAAATACTTGGGAACCCTGATATACAGGGTGCGCTGCTGAGATGAGGCCTACACGGATTCAAAACTTAGTTAAGAATGACAGGGCTAGCAACCACAATGCCTTATTACTTTTGTATTGGGTTCCCTGGTGGTTAGGAAGAAAACCAGAGATTATCTGACTCAAATAAAGGAAATAATTGAGAGAAATGCACCAAAAAGTTCTTAGAGAAAGAACACATGCCCCAGATACATTTTAGAATCAATATAATTCTCTTTGCATGCCATATCATAAGGTAAAACATATGTAAGCTATATGACGTAATTTAATTTTAAGTGGGAATATTTAATTCTTTTCTACAAATATCAGGTTTGAGTCCTATAGAGTAATAAACTAGTCTCGACATTATTTCTTCCTACACTAAGCCTTCTTGAGCAATTATCCTTCCAAATTGTTCATCAGCCCCACTTTCATTACTTCCATTTTAACATAAAGAACCTAAAGGCTTGAAGAAGTAAAGGGCTGGGGATGTAGCTCAGTATAAAGGTCTTATGTTCATTTTCCGCAGAGAGAGAGAGAGAGAGAGAGAGAGAGAGACAGAGGCATTAAAAACCCATGAAAATTTTGAAATAGATTTGAATTGAACCACAAGGACAGACTTCAGTCCTACATAATGATACATATAATTTGTATTGTATAACACATTTTCTACTCAGTATCTGTCCTTTTAATCATTTTTTAAAATTCATCTGAAAGAAATGCAGAAATTGACACAAAAAGGGGTAGGGCAGTGTGTCTTGACGTGACCACAAGTGATAAAGATATTTCCAGCAGGCCTGAAAGTTAAAACCTGGAATTTTTACTTGGGAAAGGAGGTTAATAAATTCATGGCAGGCTATAAGACAGTGGTTAGTATACATTGATTATTCTTAACTAACTTGACAGAATAATTTATGTGCATTTGTAGCCTGAAAAAGCTTGCAAGTCTACTCTTTGTCATTTGTATTTCACAAATCTTGCAAATCATACAATTTGCTTCTAACATTCTGTCTTCAGTTATTGTAAAAATATATTACAATAATTAGAACTATGATTTTATGAAAAGTATTACTGCAAAGTTTGAAAACTACAATTTAAATGAATCTATCTCTGTTGCTGAGATAAATTATAAAGTTCTGAGCTAAGCTGCTAAACATACCGCAAATACTTATTTGACAAAAATAAGGTGTTACTTTTAACAACCAGACAAACATTGGCTTCCTTGAAGAAAAGCAGTCAGAAAAGTTATATTCAATTTTCAGAAATCTATCCTAGGCAAATATGTGCCCCAAATACATATTCATGCATTTCTATTTATACAGCAGAAAATTAATTAGTTTAAGCCACAACATTTATTTGCTATAAATTTTTCATGCCTTGGTTCACATTCCTACACAAAGTATCTCCAGGAAACAGAAACTACAATTATAATAAGTGTAGTGAATCGAGCTTTTGTTAACAAGTTTTAGAAGAGCACACTCTTCTGTTCACAAGTTTAACTGCAAATCACTTACCATTGAAGTAAAATAAGATGGGCCAACTTCTACTTCTGGTCATCTTCATTTTTTTATCCTTACATTTAAAGTTGCCTTTTCTTAAAAATATTTTCTGATTAGCCAAATGGAATTTTAAACAGATAACAAAGTAAAATATTAATTTCAGTAAAATGGAAATCAGATTTTTAAATATTCATTCAAGGAAACTATTTTTCAATTTACAACAATATATATTCATATATTTTAGAATATTTTACATGTTTGAAAAAGCATGAAGTTTATATCACAGAGAAGAGGTAAGGCAGATATTTTTGATGCCAATCCAGGGCCAATAATTCCTTTCTAAGAACATTTTAAAAGTTGAGAGATTTGGGTTATCACAATGATTATATTACACAATATATGGAACAAACTCACACTGTGAAAAAATTGTCCTATAACCCAAGTGACTTTTTTTTTCATTCGAAAGACTTTATTTCATGTATAACACTGATTATCCCCGGGCATTACCAAATTTTAAAATATGTTAAACTCTAATTTGTATTTAAATAAACTTTTTTTATTTCAGTAGAGTTTAAGATCTACTGAGTAGTCACAATAATAGCACTGAGGATTTCTATATACCCTATTCTACTATTAATATCTCACATTTGTATGTTAAACTTGTCACAACTATGAAGCCAAAATAGTTATTAAAGTAAACTCTGAACTTTACTGTGATTTCAGTATTTTTTCTAATGTACCTTTTTGATACCATAACAACAATTAACCATCATGTTTCCTCAGCTTCCTTTGATCTGTTTCACATTCTTGATTTTGATGAGCCTGACAACTTTGAGGAGTACTGGTTAGTCATTCTTTTTGTTAAAGACCTTCAATTCGGTTTTTCTAATATTTTCATCATGGTTAGAATGAAGTTATGAATTGGGGGGGGTGCGGGGGGGACACAGAGTCTGTGGTACACATCACATTGTATCCAAGATACATGCTAAAATCACTCATATTAACTTTGATCACCTGGCCAAGTTAGCAAATACCAAGTTTCTTCCCTCTAAAATTAACACTTTCCCCTCCCACAAACACCATTTGGAAATAAGTCACTAAATGCAACATATAACCAAACAGTGGGGATTGAAGTGCTAACTTCTTGGTGAGGGGAGAAATATCTGCATAAATGATTTGGAGTTCTATGTATGAGAAATGTGTCTCTTTTCTAATCACTTAGCCAGCCACTTATTTACATCAGTATGGATTCATGAATATTTTTTCATGTATGGGGTTGTAATCCAACACCACTTTATTTTATTGTTCAAATCGTTCCAGCTTCAGCTATTGGGAGCTGCTTCAGATCGACTTCTGACTCCCTGATATGCTCTCATCATGTCCTTCAGTACTATCTTATTTTCTGGCACTGCAACATGCTCCAAGTTCACCTTATATACTACTCCCTGTTTGAGCCGTAGAGTCAACTACTTTTTTTTTTTAAGTTTTTTTCCCCAAATGCCTTTTGAATGCCCAACAGGAGTAACTGGAATGACCTATGAAATGTGTTGGTACTACTTCTAATTTTCATATTTATTCTAGCATCTATTAGTTCAACTAATTCTCCCTCTTCATGTACACATTATATGCAATGTTTCTGATCTTAATATGTCTCTTAAATACAGATGAACAGATGAGTTTTCTAACTAGGTAAAAATATAAATTATTTTTATTTTACTTGACCTACTGAGTAGCTACATATAGACACTCATTTAAGCTAAACATGGTGGTGCACACATCATATATAATCCCAGCACTCTAGGAGGTGAAGGCAGGAGAATTGAGTGTTAAAACCAGCCTGAACAACTGAGTGACTCAGTGAAATCTCATCTCAAAATAAAAAAGTGAGGGGCTGGACGAATACCACAGCTGTTAAAGTACTCGCCTAGCAAGCAGAAGGCCCTGGTTCCCAAACACCACATAAACTGGGCGTGGAGGCATACACCTGTAATCCCAGCACTTGGGAGGCTGAGGCAAGAGGACTGCTGTGAGTTCTAGGTCAGTGTGGGATCCATAATGAGTTCACGACCAGCCTGGAGTACAGAGCAAGACCCTGTCTCAAATAAATAAATAAATAAATAAATAAATAAATAAATAAATACTGAAAAAAGGGCGAGACAAGTAGTTCAATGTGAAGGCCCTGGGTTCAATCCCCATTACCATAAAAAATCTTATTACAAGTTATTTTCCTTTTTAATTTTTAGAAATGAACTCTTACTACGGTGCCTACAGGCCTCAAACTCTTGAGGTTAAGTAGTCTTCCTGCCTCAGTCTCATGATACCATCCATTATACTAAACTTTTAAAAAAAATGTAAGCAGGCATATTACATCATCTGTGAATTTTATTTTAGGAGGCATTATATAACGTTTGTTATATAAAGGGATATTGGGTTCAAAAGACTGATGTAGATAAAAATCAAAAAGGTGGAATAGAATGTATATGCTTTTGTGAGTTCTGATTAAAGAAAAACCTAAAAAAGAGTTAACGAAATATATAAAACTATAAATTTTAATAACTACATGTTGATATTAAGGAATACATTTTGGTATGGTGATACAGTGTTAGTGCTTCCTACCTGTTATTTTCCTGCACTGTTTTGCGGGTGTGTATGAAGGTTTTCAGTAAAAATAAAATTGGCTGGCAAAGTAGCCTGTTGTGGTTTAGAGCTCAAATGTCCCACAAAAGTCTCATGTATTTCGATGTTATGTATTGTCTATGGAATCCTGTGCTGTTGGGGATTAGGGCCTGGTCTGGAAGGATGAACTACAGTCATGTAGATTGTATTAAAGGTGTATGATGGGGGCTTACCACACCTTCTATCCCTGGAAGAGGTGGAACACTCAGGCTGGACCAGTGACGGCTCACTGGGATGGGTCTGGAAGGATATATAAGCTACTTCTTGCTTTCCTTATCAGATGAGAATCTACTTGCCTTGACTTGGCTACCTGTTATCAATGTCATGAGGATCTGCCTCCATCTCTGCCTCTATCATGTACTTCCACTGTTGCTGGATGCCTGCAAATAGATAGTGATCTTCTGATTTTCTTCCCCTGATTTGTGGATGGTGGGTCTTGATTCGCAGTAATGAAAAAGTAATTAAGAGATAACCTCATTTAAAAAATCTCAATCATAAAAAAATCAATGTCTTTTAACATCAAGTCAGAAACACCTCAAAATTAATGTAAATTAAGGCTCATGGTGCTACCATATTTAAAAGCCTTTTACCAGACTGCATTTTAACACAGGTTGCTAATCATTTCACAAAATACGATGAAATTCTCAAGAATACCCTTCCTAAAATTAATTTTAATTCATAAGCATTTAAAAGATAACGAGGACTTTAAGTGAAAAAGCGTTTTACATAACCAAATGGACAAGGTGTAACTTCAAAAATACTTGCACTTAGAAAGTACAGTTACTACCTTTTGAAATATCTACTATCATAGATTTTGTGACAGCTTTTCTTAATAGTGAGAAAGTACAAGCCATTTCCTCCCCAGTAGCAATTTGTTTTCACTTACTTTATAACTTCCAGTCTAAAGCGAGCTCACCTCAATTATACCAAAGAAAAACAAAGAGAAACAAGACATCATCTTTATATTATTACTATGAACATATCCTACTGTGGGTTCTTGTGTTGTGCAGATACTATAATGTATATTTTAGACACATACAAAACTTTATACATCCCTTTAAAATACAGGTATAAAGAATTGTCCTTCATTATTTTTTACAAGTACATAACAATATTTCTACCTCCACATTTTGCATTTATTTTATGACACTTTTAAACTATGACTAAATTTCTTTGTGCTTACATATCATATCACATTTAGATCTATGAGAATGGTTTTCAAACAACGCAACTTTTGAGGACCAATTAACATTTGGTGAGGTAAGGGTTTGAGATCCACAGGGCTGCACTGAATAAAGTCTGTGAAGAAACACTGATGAAAAGCTAATGACTGCTAACTAAATCTGAACAAAATATGTCATTATTCCTAATAAAATGTGGAGTGCTTATGAACATCCATTATCAGGTACCATGCAGTTTTATTAGCATTCCCAGAGGAATAAAAATCTTCTTGGCTGGGAGCTGGTAGCAGCAAGGGTTTGAACTATATTTTTGCTTATGTGCTAACTTAGCAGAAGGCAGCATCAAATTCCTCAGGTTCACTGTCACCAAGGCTACAATTACACATGAAATCTTTGTCACTAGTTAAGAATATCCACAGAGAGAGAGAGAGAGAAAGAGAGAGAGAGAGAGAGAGAGAGAGAGAGAGAGAGAGAGAGAGAGAGAGAGAGAGAGAGAGTGCAAGGACAGAGGGACCCAAAAACCACAGATCAAGCGACCAGACTAGAGAAGTAGGTCTGATGAAAAGGACATCTACATTTTTGAAAGTATTCCCAGATTCTGCTCATATCACATCTACCTCTGGTAGAAAGGCAAAGCAGAAACATCAAGTATTTTGAAACCAGGTAGAAATCAATTCAAATGGGACATTTAAACATGTGCTCAATAAATACTTTGATATATAGGACAATTCAGTCAGCACTTCTAAACAAAAGAAATCTTTGAGCAAAAATTTAAAGTGAAGATTATTCTACTTTTCAGGGCTAAAATAGGCATTAAAAATAATGAAGGGGAGCCATTTAGCACAGTACATGTATTTACTAATCATAGTAATCACTTAAATACCATCTATTATCAGTCTGTCTCTAAAGATTGCCAACACAATGCAACCTTTTCTTAATTATAAGAAAAAAGTAAAATCTGACATTTATCATGCACTTACATCCTAGATACGGTTTTAAGCATACCGCAACAGGAAACTGTGGTAAAATGTAGAAATACTTTTTGAAATTGTTAATTCTAGGTAATACTGTCACCCTCAACTTATAAAAATGAGAAAGCTTGGGCAAATTACTCAAACTTTTCTTGTCTAAAACCATACAGCAAGGAAATGACAGAGACAGGATACAAACCCAAGCACTTAATTACAAAATGCTCATAACTGTACTGTATTATAAAGTCTCCAATTTTTAACGGGCAGAAAAGTTAACAAGTCAAAAATAAGTCAAATTTGAAGAAAAATATATAAATGTCTGAACGTGTACTTCACACTCTAAATTTCATTTTCAATTGAGGACAGAAAAAAGAGCTGATGTTAAACCTAATTCTCAACAAAAAAACATATTTGCTTCTGGCAAATATAGTATTTGAAAACATCATTCTCACGGGTCAAGCAATTTCTTTCCAATCTTGTATGCTTTATTAGATTATCAGCAAACTCTCCCTTCACATACTAATTTTCAACAGGATCCCAGTGAAATTAACACAAATTTCAAATACACAGAATCAGAATTAATGGGCTCATAAATAAACTCAAAACATTATATCTAGGAACAGACTAGAAAGAAAAATTATCTAACTTCAAATATTCCATAAAACCTACTCTTCGTGTAGCATTTCAACAAAAAAACTAAAGCCTCTCGTCTGCTAGATGGAAGGCAATAAGGCAGGTTTCTGGATAAAGAAGCCCTGCACCAAATGATTCAATGAAATAATACTAGTGGCAATAGACCACCACAAAGCTCATCCTAGAACCAAATACCAAGTTTCTGGTCCTGTCATATGGCATTGCTTTTGTACCATACAGTATTTGGACAGTAGGGAAAATAACAACTGGACTACATGTGTATTTTGAGAAACATTAGTTAAAATTCTTTACTTTCTCTTTTATATGTATATAATGCCTCAGTGGCCTGTTGCAAAAATTATATTATTTAGAAATAATCTTAAATTAAAACATGGATTTTCTGCTCTGGAAAGGGGGATAACATCAGTCCCCACTTTCTTGAAAATAATGCAAATGGGCAAAAATACTAAAGTACAATAAATAAACTTTCATATATAAAACACATCAAAACTATAAAATATATTCCACTAGTATTACTAAAATTAAACAGTAGAATTACTCAAGGTTAGTATTTCAAAAGTTTTTGTTAATAAATTCCATGGTAACTATTACTAACACCTTGTTAAAAAGAGACTTACAACTTTTGGTAAATAAGTTGGAAAAAGTAAAATTTAGGCTCTAAGCCAGACTTTTATTGATTTGTTGTAGGTATCACTTGAGAAAACATGTTGTTGCCATTCTATTTTAAAAATAGCAGATATACCTGAAACAAAATAATTTTCAAGCAAACAACAAAAAAAGGATATTGGGAATTTTACAAGGGAGCTAACTTATTATGTTTTCTTCTTATATACTACTCTATCTGAAGAATGTCCAATCCAACAAGACTAACCTTCAAGAACACTCATGTCAACACTAAACATAACATGCAGGTGTGCTAAACTTGATTTTAGTAATGTAGCGATGTTTATTTATGATATTACCAATGTAAATTTTGGTTTATTTAACAAATTTTGGCTTTTAAGACAATTTTATATCATGTGAAAATACTAAACAGATAAATTGAATAGAAAAATTATTGTATATTAGTAAAATTTAATGAGATTTTGCAAATGCTGACAAAGCCTTTCTTTTTTGACTTTGCAAGAATAAGATAATGAAAGCCTCAATTAGAAGTAATGATTATGACTTTAACTGAAATGAAGAAAGAAGTTAAATACATCCTTAAAGCTTAAAAAATCCCATCATGTTGAACAGCTGTAAGTCAAAGCACAGTACAACTGTAGCCATAGATTCACAGCACTAGCTAGAACACATAAGCCTGAGGTGTTCCAGCAAGTGTTTAAATAAAAACAGCATACCTGTATTAAGGTCTTAATTTTTTTTCTTATTCTGATTTATACTTTAACACTTCTGAGAGGAGACATGTTTTATTAGAAAAATTTCTATAATTTGCCTAACAGTAACCTATAATTCACAAAAAAAGAGCCACCAGGGGCATGTGTATCCAGCGAGCTAACTTTGTAAGAACATAAGCTCTTACATAAACTCTTAACAAGTATACTTCAAAAATTAGTTAAAATAAAGTTATATGGAATTCTAAAAAAATTAAAGTTTGTCTTCAAAGTCACAGGGAGGAATGGTTAATTACACAAGAAAAATTGATTTAAGTTGCACTTTTATGTATTTTAATTTTATTCCAATTAATAAAAATGCAAATTCAACATTAAATATAATAAAGATGATAATGGTTTTCATTAAGGTGAGGGGTTTTCCATTTTATGTCCTCAATCAATAAATAAAGAATACATATGGCTTGCCACATTTTACACAGTTGGTGAGAAACAAAACACAAAAAACAAATTAAAATGAAGGAAAAAAGAATATTTTATTTCCCCAAAGAGAAATAAATTTTAATTTCTTAGTGAGGATTCTGAGTTTTTATATGAGGAAAACAAACCTAAGGTATTTGATTAATTTCATTCTGTCACTTGTTCTAAAATATACAGGATTCCTTTTAAAATACCAAAATGTAACAATAATTAGAAAACTTGAAGGAAACTAAATGCTTAGAAGAGGTATTTGTCCATTTCTGAACTATTGAAAATTTGTTTATCCTCCTGTACTACTAAGTGACATTAGCAAATGATATTTAAATCATATTTATATTTAAGCATATAGAATTCTTACTAATTTACTCAAATTATTAATATTTTATAAGAAATGGAGTCTAAATTATAATTTATGACTTTGAATTGGCTACAGCAACACAAATATGAGAAATAGATTACTCAAGCCTCTTTCAAAGTGTGCTCTGGCACACAACATACAAATTGGCACGGAGGTGTCCATTAGAGCATCATAACGGACTTTATGCGCACTGTCATTCAGGAAAGCAGATTTGCTGACAGACCAATAATCTGTGAATAAATTTATTCCCTCACTCAACAAATATTACCAGAGTGCCTATTTTATAATAGATACATTCTTATGCATTGTCCTCCCCTGCCCCCCCCCCCCAAAAAAAAAAAAAAACCAGAACAGGTCTCAGACCTCATCTAGTAGAGAAGTTCTAATTAATCAAGTGACCATACAAATTTACTTAAAAATAAAGCTGGCACAAAATGCTCAATTGCATTGTAAACCTTAAAATTTTGCACGTATATGTATCAATAAATTGGGGGGAAAATAAAGCTAGCAAATGGAACACAGGAGATGTATTTGGTACCAGAAGAGCGTATAACTGAGGATTTGATGTGATTTAAGAACAATAAGAAGACATTCCTGATGTGTAGAAGAAAAGGCTTGAGGTGTGAAGTAGGAGTAGGACTTAAATCAGTGAATAAAGGAGAAAAGAGAACACATGAAGTGAGAAGTCCAAGTGGTAAAGAAACAAGAAGGACTGAGAGGTGGGCAGTTATAGGTGGTTACACTTGACTCTTACCTCAAAGGCAATAATCAAACCTTCAAGGGTTTTATAGGCCATGTTAAGAACTTTGATCTTTACCCTAAAAACAATGAGAAGCCATTAAATTGTTTTTAGTTGATGGGTATGAGATTTGAGAGGACAGGATAAGAATCATTCCTAGGAGTTCAACTTGACTGCCTAAGGATTAAACAAATAAAATTAAGACCTATAATTATTATGACTTTGACTGAAAATGTCATATTTACCCTTTGTAATAAAAAAAGAAACAGACCACATTAAATTTACCTTTTCTAAACCTATTGACTGCTTTTTAAACTTTTCTATAACTGCTGTCTCTATAACTGCTGACTAGAATGCTTTCATAACCCTGGGAGGTCTGGTGAATGTAACTTTAAACAGCCTGCGATAAGCCTAAAATTCCTATTAAGACTCTAGTCTTCAGAATCACATATATTGTGCTTTCTACATCATGAACATAATAACCATGTTTGTTTTAATATAAGCATAATGTTTAAAACTTAGTAAAAAAATCAACTCTTAAGCTTCTTTTGATCATTTGCCTTTCACATGTAAGGAAATAAACCACTCTGAGAAGCACAGGCCTGTGTTATTCATGAAAGCTTAATTCACACACTGAATGTTATTCAATATAATGATTCTGCATTAAAGGCCACACTTGCTGTTTTTCAGACACTAAACCATGACAAAATCATGAAAAATAAAAAGTTTTAGACTTCATTTTTTCCAAATTAATTATCCTCTCTGCCTTCTTTTAAATGAGTACAGATATTCTACCCTTCCACTCCTTTTTTTTTTTTTTTTTTTTTTTTTTTTTTTTTTTTTTTTTTTTTTTTTTTTTTTTTTTTTTTTTTTTTTTTTTTTTTTTTTTTTTTTTTTTTTTTTTTTTTTTTTTTTTTTTTTTTTTGAGACAGAGTCTTGCTCTGTAGCCCAAGCTGGTCCTGAACTCACTATGGAGCCCAGGCTGGTCTTGGACTCACGGCAATCCTCCTGCCTCAGCTTTCTGAGTACTGCATTCTTCACAATAAGCCCAACTTAAGAGGTACTATAAGGAGATCATATAAAAAGCTACATATTGAGTGCTGAGGGCATAGCTCAGTGGTTAGCTTGTCCAACAGTCACAAGGCCCTGGATTTGATTCCCCAGCACCATACCAGCTGGCCATTCAGGTGCATGCCAGTGATCCCAGCACTCAGTAGGCTGATGCGGGAGGATTGCCGTGAGTTTCAAGCCAGCCTGGGCTACTTCAGGACCAGCCTGGACTACTTAGTGAGGCTCTGTCTCAAAAAAAGCTAAATGTTATTAAGAATAAATTAAGCTCTAATATGAAGTTGCTCTGATATATATAAAAATAATAATTTGTCATTGCTTTAGCACTTAAACTTAAAAGCCTATTTCCATTCTTCATATAAGAATTTAGATTAGTAAATATTTAAATATCCAGCAACATGTTAATGATGTAATTAATCTTCAAAATAATTCATTTTAACATTATTTCTAAATTATTCCTGAGAAACAGATTTGAAACAGCTGTACCAACTCAATACACATTCTTTGTGGGCTTATTTTTGGCAGCCAAAGTTTTATAATGTGGTATTTATTTAAACTCAGGACATGATGAGAGTTTTATTGTCTTTGTGAAATGCAGATTTGTTCTTGTACTTTTCTACCACCTACTCATACTCCTCCCTCACTTTCTCTCTCCTGCCCACATCTCCCCTTCAACCAGACAAAACTAGATAAACCTCTATAGTTAATCACCCTATCTCAACTCCAGTCTATTGCTGTGCCTCTATATTTAGAATAGATCCCTCTTAGAATATACCTTGTTCAAATAGTTGCTGAAACCCCACCCTTGACATGGATCCCTTTGAGATTCACAAAACTATCATCTTATCTTTGGTGCATGTATACATAAAGATTTTTTAAAAATTTACAAAGTGAATTAGTTGATACCTGTCTCTCTCTTGGCACTGGCTTGTCAATGTCAGTGCTATCCAGTACAGAGGATAATTTATCCATAGCAGAGAATAATTTAAAATATTACTTTAAAGCACTTTCCTTTGGCATAAATAAAATAAATAATATCTAAGGACTAGAATACATCCACATAAATATACATTTTTATTAATTAGAATGAAATCATAAATATTAAGCACCAAGTTAATGACACTATAAAGAAAAAATGTTTCTTGTCATATCAAAAGGTAAATGCCATCTTTGCATAAAATGACAAGAATTTCTATTCCAAAAAATGTCAAATCAAAAGGTGATGACTATCTGGTCAACTTGCAAATAGAAAAAAAAATCTATTTTTTTCAAAAGAAGGTGGTATGCATAATTTGATCAATTCAGCTTAATCTATATTTTTACAATGTGTACAGTTTGAAGTTCCTGAGAGAAAAATACTTTCAATCTTTCTCAAGACAGTCTAGTTCAAAGTTTCAATATATTATTAAAGGTAGTTTAAACCTAATCTCTGAGCACTATGAGGGGGGAAAAATAGAATTAAGAGCATTGATTATGTCAAAATTTCTTTGTCTTATCAGATACATTCTCCTCTATAGCATTTAACTTTTATACTTAATCACCTAATTTCACTATATTTTCCTTTATTACAACTTTGTACACAAAACACTGTTTATTATATCTAAAGCCATGTATTTCATTTTTTGCCCTTGAGGTGGCTGAGCCTTAGGGATAGAAATTAGAAGTCAGAAAATTCTTCTTGAAGCTAATGGTTCCAGTGGACAGAAGAGTAGAGAAGTTGATTATAGAATAGGATATAAGAAGTCTATTTTAAATTTTTGGGTTATTTTAGGAATTATAATACATGACTGATTGGAACTAAATCACAGAGACCACAGGAGAAGATCAGAAAGCAGCTTCTGTTCAGTGACTGTGAAAATCGCGATCACTTTTTTGATTCAGAAAGAAACTAAAAATCACAGAAGAATGTCACAGAAAATAACTGTAATAGTCATGTGAATATTTTGAATGGGTCTCAAAGTTGCAAAAGATGTGAGGAGAAAATTGGAATTACTGGCTGTGAGAGATGGATAAGGAAAATTAATATTTCAGTGAGTTAAAAAAAAGTGGAAAAGGACTGGGGACTCAAGTAACTGCAGATTATAAAATGGGTTCAGGCCTTGCAGGTAAACAAACTGGAACTCAGAAATAATATACTTTAAAACAATATTGTTGGAAAATTATAAAGTTATTTTGCTGCCTATATTTTTCCAATAACTTGTTTGCTTTTATTTACTTTGAAAATTGTTTAATTTTTTCAAAACTACAAGAGGCCTGGATGTAGTTTTCAACTGAATAATGAGTGTTTCTTTTTCTTCAAAAATAGTTTTACAAATTTAATTTTTAACTAATTTAAATGTTATAAGTTATAACCAAATAGCCACAAATACTAGCAAAATAATCTGGGAAGCTGTAAAAGGGGAGCATGCCAAGGGATGACAGTTTGAGCCCGGCCTGGGCAACTTAGCATCTTAGTGAGACTTAGTCTCAAAATAAAAAAAAATAAAGAGCTGGGAATGTAACTCAATCTGAAGCCCTTGGGTTCACACACACACACACACACACACACACACACACACACACACACAAAGTGGGATATAACTATTTATTTAGTGGAACATTAACAATGTATCATAGCAAATTTTTATTGCAAGGAGAAAATTTGGTGAGTACTGGAGTTTACAAATAGTTAAGAGTGAACAAAATGGAATTAGTTCCTTACATCTTTTCTTCATAGTACTGAGTATGAAGCCCAGGATCCTACACTGAGCTACATACCTAGACCAGGTTTGATTTTTTTTTTTTTTTTGAGACAGTGGCAGCATCTTACTAAGTTGCTAAGTTGCCCAGTCTGGGTTCAAATTTGTGTTCCTCCTGCCTCAGTCTCCCGGTGTCTTTACATCCTTACTAGTAATCAATATCTAAATTTTACACTTGCACTATATTCATATTCATTTTAATAAAAATAGATCACCAGGAAATGCAATGTATAAATGGTTCTTCATAAATAGCCTTAAATATAAGCTACTAAAGTGCATTTCCCCTTCATTTCCCTCTCTGACAACCTAGTTTCTATACCACTTCTACAAATTGCCTAGAATCTTAAGTATATGGTCACATTTATTCTCTAATAGTTTTTATGTTTAATGAAGAGAAAAACATCCTAGAAAGAACATTAAGCATGTACCATACAAAATAGTGCCATGACTATTTTTTACTGTGACCAGCTGAAAGCATATACTACATGCTTTAAATGTTAAGGATGATGAAACTGTCATATCAGGAGTATATTCTCAAAGAACTACCGGTGCTGCAGTTGTCATATAGTCTTTCTTTGGCATTGAATTTATAATATTATACTACACTAAATGAGGCGGGGGGTGGGGGTGGGGTGTTTGTGTGTGTGTGTATGTGTGTTTATGTGTGAGTGGTGTTGGGGTTTGACCTGAGGGCCTGAACACTGAGCTATACCCACAGTCCATTTTTGTTTTATTTTTTGACTTTTGAGGGTCAAAGTTGATAAAGTGACAGAATGGGCTTGAATTTGCCATCTTCTGCCTCAGCCTTCCAGACTGCTGGGAATCCAGGCCTGTACTACCAGAGTCAGCTACTAAATGAGGTCTAATTATCTCAAAGCTACAGTCTAATTTAGCAGTCAACTTTTAAATATTACTACATATTAGGAAAGAGTGAAAAGTATATTGTAAATGCCTTTTGTTAAACTTTACTTGGAGTAAAGGGTGGAGAGGTAAAATTTAAAGTAACATTCTAAATTACAAGTTGAGGAAATGCTTATTTCACTCACTTTTTAAATCTCATTTTCTGATAGTATCACAAACACATTTATATGATTATAGAAATTTCAGCAGTAAGCAGTTTGAGAATTGAAGAAATAGGTAATTACATCAGTCATTCAAATATATTGTACATATATATATATATATATATATATATATATATATATATAAATTCTATCTAGATTACCTCAATGATTTTTTCAAGTTGCTCTAAAATGAGTCACTAACAGGTATAAAAACAACGTGTTCAACTTAAATATAATGAACATTTAGTGTAACTTCAAAGAAACTGCACTTCAGGCTGCAGAGATTTCTAGAGGAGTACTGTACTGGAAAACTACTAATATATGTCACATTACATGCATCGTGTGATGTGCTTGCTTCAGTAGACCTAACTATGGCGAGAATAAAATCTGCAAGAACATAACTGGGTGGTAGATGAAGAAGATGGAGTATGCAGCACTCACTACAAGCATCATGGGAATCGAGGAAAGGTAGAATCTGAAGGTAATCGGACTCCACTGAAGCCAAGATAGCTACTTGAATATTTCAGCAACAGACTCAAGCTAAATAAGCTTTTGGACGAATTCAAAGAAAGGGTTTAATTAAGGATTCTGCCTTCTTGAAAATATTCTGGCTCTTTTTTTCCATTACTGAGAAGCCAGATGTTTGTATCTAAGAAGGAGAGAAGGGGAGGGAGCTGGTGGCGGGGATCTAGGAAGCTGGAATTCAGTAGGAGATATGGGAAGGGCCAAAGCAGCATAAAAGATGAGCCACTGCAGGACTTTGTCTTAGTCATCTTTGTAACACTCATGACACCTTAGCACAATGCACTCCACGTAGGGGGGCAGTTGGCAAATAATGAAGTAGGTTGGATTCAATTCACTTACATTTATACTGTTCTTTGCAGTTACAAAACACTTTCCACATATCAGAAATGAAAAAAAGAAAAATGGGGCAAAATAAACAGTCCACAAAAGTCTAGAAAAAGGCTAAAAAGGTTGGGGGAAAGAGGAGGGGAAAACGGAGTTTCTCCTTATCACTTTCAATCTCTTCCAATATTCCCACTTTTCATTCTAAAATACCTGGAGCTTACAAAGTCTGCCACATAAGCAAGCCCTAGGAAGGGGGGTGCTCCTTCAACCTCAAAACAGGAATTTTCAGGGATGATAAGTCCTGGATCTCCGACTTATCCACCTACAGTTTGTGCTCAGGTAAAACTTCACGCAAATCTCTAACATCCCCAAGCTTCTTCACATGTGGTGAGGTGAGGGATTCTTTTTTCCTTCTCATCCATCTCCTAAGCAGCATTCCCAAAATCTCAGCAAAGAGTTGGGCCTGGAGATGGACACAGGAGAGGTCTTCTATAAGCCCCGAAACTCAGACGACAGAGGGTGGTAGTGAGGCAGGAAAGCTCAGAGACTAGAGAAAAAGCCCACCTTTGCGACTAAAAGAGGGACGTCTATAACTGTGGTCACATAAAATACCAGAGCAAAGGAGGGGAGCTCAAGATGGAAGAAATGACGGGGTATGTGAATATGCACCACGTTACACATGGCACTGAGTCCGGAACAAAAGCCTTTGAAGTCCAAAGCCTCCACCAGCCTGAACCAGGGGAGGCAAAGGACGCGTGGGGATGCGCAAGAGGGAGCCTACACATACCATCGGTGCCGCTGTCCCAAGGGAGGCATGGTTTCCTCTCTCCCCCAAAGTACCATGTCCCCCGTGAGCATCCCCAATCCCACAGGAAGGAGGGGAACCCCCGCTCCAAAGGGGGACAACCGCCCCTGACCCCATTATGAGGGCTTAAAAGTTACCAGGAGAGTTGGCGCTGGAGAGGTCACCTAGCAAGGGTGGTTTCGGAGGGGGCGCCAGGTCTCCCAGGAACAAAGGGGTCCATGAAGGGACAACACTGGGAGCAAGTCCCTGGGGTTGGGGAGGCTCGTCCCTGACCTGAGAGGCAAGGGTCACCACGTAGTCTCTGCCTGGGGACCCAGAAAGGTGCGGGGAGTGGGCAAGATGCGCCCCAGATTCTGGTGCCTGCCTTCCAACCTCCAACCAGGTGGCGCCCGCCGCCCTCGCGCTCTCCGCGCCCCTCTGGCTACAGACAAAAGGAGACGGGGTCCCCGGGCCCCCCAGCGTTCCAGAACCAGCCTGTGAAATCAGTGGCCAGTTCCGCCGTGCTGGGCGCCGGTCCCTCCGTCGTGCCGGGACGCCTCGCCCGCCCCACCACGGGCATTACCTTTCATCCAGTCCACTACTTGACTCGGAGACCATTTGCTCACTGGTTCCATTATGAGAGCCATGGGGACGGGGCCGGCTCCGCGCGCGGCACTGGGCTCACACAAAACCAAGTAGGCAGCCCGAGCGGCGCTCAGGTGGCGTCCGTCGCCCGCCGCAGCCTTCCAGGGCCGGCGGCGCGGAGACAGCGGCTTTTGTGTGGCGGGGCTGGCGGCAGGGAGGTCCTCCGGCCACCCGCGGGCAGCGGCAGACGGAGGGACTGGCGCCGGGGTCGCGGCGCCCGCGGCTCCGCTCCGCTCGGGTCTCCGTCCCGGCGGGGCGTCAGTTCATGGCCGAAGCTGCCGAGGGTCGCGGCGCGGACGGCGCGCCACAGCCAACTTGCCCGCTCGCCTCGCGCGCCGAAGTGAAGCCCTCGGTACGTCTGGCTGCCCGGCGGAAATGACGAGGGGCCGCCCGCCACCCCAAACCTCTCTTCTTTCTCTCTTTCTCTTTCTCCCTCTCTCCCTCTGTCTCGTGTGGCTCTGCGCTCCTCCGCAGCTTCGGAGGCACGGCGCGCGCGCCGCGCCCCCCGCCCGCCCGCTCCCGCCGCCGCCGCCGCCGCCGCCGCCGCCGCGCGGTCCCGCCCCCGTGGGCCGACGGCAGGCGCGTGCGCGTGCGCGAGCGCGCGTGTGCACGAGGCCGGAGCCGAGGGTCTGTGCGGCAGGTCGGCAGGTACCCGTAGCCTGCAGCCCTAGCGTCCGCGCCCTGGGGGCGGCACCCGGGGGCGGAAGCCGGCAGTGCGCGCCTGTGCGGCGTCCGCAGTGGCGCGGGCCCGGGCCGGGTCAGTGTGGCGCGGGCCAGGAGCTCTGCTCCGAGGGCCCCTCGAGGGGACGCGGCGGCAGCGGTGCCAGCCCAGCTGCCCACCAGTTGAACGCTGAGAGCTGAAGTAGCTGAGGTAGCGGAGGAGGTACTCGCCCCTGCCCACGGAAGAAAGGGACACCGAGCGCGGGGCTCACACAGAAAGCCCGGGCTTCCCTCGCTCTGCCCCTCCCCTGTGCTGTCGGCTCCAGACTGAGTCCCTACAACCGTGTGTACCCGCGGACACGGAGGCGTGGACTGCTGTGGACGGAACAGGGCTCAAACATCCAGAACCAGACGCGGAGATGACGAGGCAGGAGTCCAGGGCTGTGGAAGCTCTCCTGGTGATAAGCAGAGTCTGGGAAGAGGGTCCTTAAGGCTGTCAGCAGCAAGCTGTTTGCTTGGCACTCCTGAGATGTGCTCCCCCAGGTACCTTTTCAAAGGGCTCTGTTTAGGGTTTTCAGCCAACTTCGCTAGCACTGAATCTCCTGGTACCTATTTTACAAGATGTCATTTTGTGTTCAGATATATAAGAATAGGGGGTAACAATAGGATGGAAAATGAGTGACAAATTGTAAACAACATGATTCTTCCAAATCTTGTTTTTGTCGATTTTATACAGACTACCACTTTAACTCTTAGTATAAAATACAGCCTTTAAAGGGCAAATAATCCCATATATTATCTATGGAGACTTTTCTTTTGGTACTCATTTCTATTTAGCTTTATAATTTAATTTTCTTGAGATGGGGTCTCACTGTGGACTCACTATACTCCAGACTGTTCCCACCTCATGGTAACCCTGCCGTCACAGTTTCTAGAGTGCTGGGATTACAGGCCTGAGCCACCAGGCCTAGTTCAATTTTAGGGAACTCAGAGCTGCCACTTTGTTAATTGGCATGAGTTGAAGAACTTTCTCTTACACATATACAAAGAACTAAAATAGCAGTAGTTAAAATATTGATGTTCATGATATGAAACAAATACAGTTTAAGAGGGATGTATTAAGGTTGTTCTTTTCCAACAAATCTAACTTTAAAATATATGTGAAATTGTGGAAAGAGATATAGAAAATTAGACAAGTATACACTTGGGACACAGGTACAGCATTTTCCTTTCATAAACTAGCAAGGTGTATCCAACCTGTTGCCTACCTTTCTGTCCCCGCCTTTTTCAGTGAGAAAAAAATTGTGTCAGGCCACATATAAAATATAATTCAAGATATATAAGCAATAACTTCTTTTTCTAAAACAGTTGTTATAACATTTAAAAATTAGGGCAAAAGGCCACAAGTTGAACATGACTAATGGTAGTCACCATGAATGTTCTTGACCAAAACCTTAACAGCTTTGGCTGAAACACCAACTGTACATCAACAACCATGCTGTGAACAATATTGCAAACAAGTTTAAAGTGAGATGTCACTTGCATGATAAGTGGGATATCAGTCAAGATAAAAGCCAAAAAGCGGGGCACAGTAAAAATAAGGAGATGTGTATTTCATGAAAATACCAGTGACAAAGAAGATGGGAAGCAGAAATCCCAAAGATTGTTGAGGACAATGCTATAACAATGGATTTGTATATATTCCCTTTTTTGTTTATGTTACAGTTGAGAATTTATTTGACCTAATCACTAAAAATAACTAGAAAAATAAGTCTAATAACTAAGAATGAGACAAAATGTAGATGTAGAGTTGTACTGTTTAATCAATTTCATCAAGGCCATAAGTGTTTGTCTTAAATTCTCTTTCCTGACGTTCATCCCACAAAATATAACATTTGCCATTGATTTTGAAAACATAGAGAACATGAATTGTTCTCTTTAATCTGTTCATACTTGTTTTTTTTTTTTCACTTTAAATATTCTTTATTTGGTGAGGCCAAAGAAACGTAAGTGAATTAGGTCATCGATGTCTTCGCTTTTGTATTCTTAACTGCAAATGACTAGGCTAAATCTTTCCTGTTTATTTCCCCACAACTTTTTAAATAACCCAGCTTTTATATGCTTATTATTCAAAATTTAATGTTCTTTTCTAATTTTGTAAGTGTAGTGCACTGTGATTATACACAGACTTAGGCAGCTTAATTTTGCCTTAATGTACAAAAGAATCGCCAAGTTTCAACTTGTCATAAAATACACATCAAAACATAAAGCAGTCAATGATACGTCAACACATACTTCCACAATCTAAGTATAAAAGCAAAACTGAATCTGTGGAAGCAGATTTGGAAACTTTTTGGAAGCAGACAAAATAGAATTATTGTTAATTAAATTATTTTTGAATCTAATTTTGAAGGTGTTTGCAGCCATATGAAATCATTGAAATGATGTTTTTAATTTTTATTTTAACTGACTTATTAATCCAGTTTATGCCACTAATTGGTATATTATTGTCTTTCTCATTCCTCTCCTTGATTTCTCTTTTTAAAAAATTTCTTTAACAAAATATTGTTTGTCAAGATTTTATAGGGTAGTTAGGCCCAGGTGGCCAGGTTTGTAATCCCAGCACTCTGAGAGGCTGAGTCAGAATAGCAAATTTAAGCTAAGACTGGGAAATTTAGTAAATCAGTAGCACCTTGAATCAGAACCAAAATAGTCTGTTAATGTTGTTTATTGTGAAGGCCCTGGGCTTGATCCTCAAAACAAAACAAAGCAAAACAAAATTTTTTGTAGTGTAATAATAACTCTAGAGTAAGATACAGAACTTAGAGTCATTCTAACTGGAATCTGGGTGCCCAGTGTATCTGACTTTTAGGTAAGAAGGGAGCCTTCCACTAGAAGAAGGACTTTTGAGCCTTTTTCTCTTTGGGGCAAAGAGAGAAGTAAATACTGTCAGTGTTTCTTCTGGAACTGCTAGGTTAAGACCTTTGAATTCTATATTTTTCAAATTAGGCTACCTTATAGAAGTCTTAATCTTTTCTTACCGTTCCTATTGCAAAGACACTTGTTCTGCATTAGACCTCAGACGTGCCAATCCAGACATATTTTAGTGTCTTGTGTTATTTAAATTTAGATAAAACATCTTACAAAACGCGTTCTGATAAATTTTCTAATTTGTTTAGATTTTGTATTTTTGCTGCAGCTGTCTTTAATTTCCATGTCTCTTACATTCTTAATGAGTAATATATATTTTTCTCTCTTTTATATTTTGTTTTTAAATGGACTGATCACTACAACATAGAACATATTCAAGGACATGTACAACAGAGAATCCGTGCCCTAAAATAGACAGAAAGTTAAGTCTTAATTACTTTTTCACTTTTGTGACAGAATACCCAACATCCACAACTTACGGGAAGAAAGATTCATTTAGTTTAAAGCTTCAGAAGGTCTTACACCTTCTGTTCATGGGCAGCCAGCAACAGTGAAGTCACATGACAGAGGCTGGAGAGCTGATCAGGTTTTTGCAGACAGAAGAGCGAGTTGTTATCTGGAGACTAAGAGCCAGAGACTTCCCAGGAAGAAGCTGAAATAAGGTTTTTTTCTTCCTTCCTTTATTTAGTTTAAAGTGCCATTTGGGCTGCCCATACCTGTGGTGGTTGCATGTCTCTCACTTCCTGGCCCACAAATCAGTAACACATACCTGAAAGCTCTGCCCTAGATATGCCCCAGTCTCAACAAATTGACATAGTCCCTTCAGGTCAAACCCCAAGCCCCAAGCATCCACCCCTTCTAGGCAGGCCCTACATCCCAACAACACATGGTTCCACTGTTGTCCCACTACATCCAAATATATAAGGATTTGGGGGAATACTCCAAATCCAAACCTAGCAAGACAGGAGCTTAGTTTCGCAAAAATCTTTCATATAATTTCAAAAGCAAGTATTTCATATTGGTCCAAGCTATATCCCCTGATTAGGAAATACTATATAGATAGTTTTAATAAGACTAGCAGTCAATTAAACACAATTTATTCTGAAGAACAATGCATATAATTTGTTATATGGAGAGATCAGCAAAATTTCTGAAACAATATTGTTTTTGTCTTCTGAAAGTGATTCAAATAATAACTATGAATTAAGAACCTAAGTTGCTGCTATAATCAACCACCTGACCAGAACTTAAGTTTCCAGTCATCAGAGATGCAAGTGGGAAGAAACCTTAGCTAAAAATGGGCCTTCAGCATATTGCTCCAAGCCAAATCTCCCTTTAGATTTAACAGGGAGAAGAAATGCTCAGGGAGGATAATGAAATTAGAAGAATCCTTTCTTTGTTGTTTTGCCTGTGAGGTGAACTGCATTAAATCAAGCTATGCCCTGTCTCAACCAAGATATACACCAGTCCTCTCTGAACAAAAGAAATTGGCTTGAGTTGAGATTATCCCCAGTAGTATGTGATTGTTTGAGGGAATATTTTCAGTGCTCATCAATGCCCTATTACTCTAATAAAATTCTCAGAGTTCACCAAGGTAAGTTTTCTTAACATATCAAGTTCTGTCCAACCAGGGATGTTTCCAGTGCACCTGGTGGCCACTAATGAAGGGCATATAAACTCATTATTGAACAAACTTTTTTTGAGCTTCATTAATGTGCTGGCCCAAGTTGTATCCTTTGATCAGAAAAAAAACATCAGATTTTTTTTAGATGCAGCTGGACAAGATTTTCATAGGCTGATATGAAAACAGGAACGTTCACAGTTAATAGAATAATGTGATAAGTACAATGATAGATGTGCCAGGTGCTCTGCGAAAAGGAGCACCTAACAGAGAACAGATTTTATGAAGGGATAATGCCTGTTTTAACTTTTAAAGCATGACAGCCAAGCAACAGTGAAGAAAAAAAAAGCCTTCTAGGCAGAACCAGTACAAACAAAGTTATAGAGTATTAACTGGATGTCTGGCATTAAAAATCAAGAGGTGACAGGTGAAGTGAGGGAGTTAGGTAACAGCAAGATCATGGTAAAAAATAAAATATCTAAGCTAGACCCGTATAAGGATTTTAAACAACGAAATAACTTAGTTTTGTATAGATTAGTCTGGTAGCCATGGAGGGTATACATTTGAAAAGGACAAAATTGGGAGTGTCACTTCAGAGGATATGACAATAGAAAGGATGACTCAGGTCAAAAATAGAGCTGTAGAGAAGGTGATGGAGAGAAGAGGATGGATTTAATAAGGATCTAGGCTTAGTGATTGATTATCTATAAAAGGTCATAAAAATAGAAATATCAAGAATGTTCCCAGGATTGTAGCTTGGATAAATTATTTCTTTGATATAAAAATAAGGAACAGACATGGGAGGAGGAGATAATCTGAAATACGACTTCTGATTTTAACATTCTAAACCTGAAGTACCTGTTTGATAGTCAAGGAATTTTCAGTCGGCAGTTTGTACAGTCACATATAGGAATGTGAAGCTCAATATGAGCTAAAGTACACATTTTTGAGTTATACTTAAGGAAGAGTATAAATGAAACAGGGATGTGAGATGTCCATAGAAGCTCAAATAAGTGAAAAAGGAGTAAATAAGGGAACTAGAATAATGCATTGTCGTGGTAGCTGAGTGGACAAAGAATTCAGGTAGGAGGGAATGAAAAATTGTGTAAAGAGCAAAAGAAGATACTCCCACAGTAAGAACTAAAGAAAATTTATATTTTTGTCAGTTTGGATATCCTTTGTGACCTTATTAATATCTGTGAAAGAACTAGACATCAGAATGAGGAGGCTTGGTACATAGAATTAACATATTCACAAGTTGATTTTCTTATATCTTTTTAAAAAACTTAGCCATACATATATATTATTTAGATGATTCTACAATGAATGACAAATTTCTCCAATTTATACATCATCGCTTGGATTACTGTTCTGACAAAATTTCAGACACTAATAATGATATAATCCTGTCTGTTTATACTTTTACTATTTATAGATTATAATGGCATCCTTCAAATAGGGTTGGCTTTTTAATTTGTTCTCATCAGATACATAGGGTAACAGCTTTGCTATGGCACTTGAGTGATCTTACCCAACCTTCACATAGGTCATGAAGAAAAGGGTAAAAAACATAACAGTATGATGCATGTTTCTGGAGAATGATCTGTGTTCCTCCCCAGACATGGCAAGTAAGTCTTGGTAGGAGTTATCACAAGTCCATTTCCAATCTGATTCCTGGATCTGGTGAAGCATAGACTTTTTGTCTTACTCAACCCCAGGTAGAACTTCAGGTTATAAAACTGCTTAGCTGTAGTTTATAGTTGGCTTTTCAATGACAATGAGCCACCGCTTACATTTTTATCAGCTGGCCCATTAGATTTTGGGTTATCCTGTTGAGACAAAGAATATGTGGAGCTGACAGTCTGCTGATATTTGTATTGCTGTTTGTGTAGTAATAAGCTTTCTAAAGGCAGTTAGGGCTGTTGTTTTACTAACTGGACCTATAAGCCAACTTAGCAGCTGCCACCATGCTGCAGATTAGGTCTTGCTTGGCCATTTGGCATAGATTTGACCTAGGAAGTCCATAAATACTAAAGTGAGTGCGCTCTGCTGAACCTCTGCCTGGATAAACTAGGCCAGTCCAGCATGGCCTAGTAAATCAGCAGCAGCAGCCATAGCAGTTTGAGTTTGTATCTGAAAATACTGTACTTTTTTCTAATCATTAAGGCACCCTGAGATTATATCATAATTAACACCCTCATATGAATATTTCAGTACGAGAAACAAAACACAGTCTCTGATCTAAACTCTCTTTGTTGAACTTTAACATTTATTACAAAACACCTAGATTAGGAGTGCTCTCTCGAGACTGGAGGAATAGCACAGGGGGTAAAGCATTTGCTCAGCAAGTGCAAGGCCTTGGGTTTGATTGCCCAGTCCTGTATAAACTGGGTGTGGTGATGCGTGCTTGTAATCCTAGCACTCAAAAGGCTGAAACAGGAGAATTGCTCTGAGTTCATGGTCTAGACTACAAAGTGAGACCCTGTCTCAAAAA
Organism: Ctenodactylus gundi; assembly: GCA_004027205.1. NCBI lineage: Eukaryota > Metazoa > Chordata > Mammalia > Rodentia > Ctenodactylidae > Ctenodactylus > Ctenodactylus gundi. The sequence goes on along the minus strand of PVKB01002683.1, from coordinate 141,706 downwards.
AAAGAGTACTCTAACATATTCAAAATACTAGATCCATTTCCATCTGAACATTTAGAAATACTATTAAATATAGTAGGGCTATTTTAATAGTACTCATTTGGTAATGACAAATGTGTACTGGTAAAATTGGCATTAGATATGCTCAAAAGATCCTGTGTATTTGTTAACTGGTCTATCACTATAGATCAAAAATTTTAATGTAAAATGCACTTAAGGTAGATCCTTTGGCTAAAGATTGAAAGACAACAGAGACATAGAGGTGAGAAGTTGGAAAGAAAGATATTTTCACAATAGATTGTGTTTTTTTCTTAAATAAGTCTTGTTTACTTTCAGGAAGATTGGCTAAGGATTTTCATGTGAAGAGGAATACATCAATGTAAGTTTGTCACTGCTTTTGCAGTTTTCTACATCTTTAAAGGAAACTTATTTTAGTAATGTATGAAAATATTTTATCTTGTTTCTTTACTCTTAAGAACTATTTGAAATATTTTGAAGCACAATGTAAGTTATTACTGATTAATTTTTCAACATGAGTATCTACTCTGTGTATGCCCTATGCTAAGTACTGCTGGTACAAGAGTAAGTAAAACATGGTTGATGTCTTCAAAGGCTAAAAATAAAACAAAGCATACGAATAAATATTTTGATGTGATATAACAAATGAAATGACAGATATCCAAAAATACTATGGGTGTATTTCATAACATAAAAATATAAATACACACTGTCTTAGTTACTTTCTCATTGTTGTGACAGAATGTGTGATAACCACAATTTAGGGGAGGAAAGATTTATTTAGATTATAGGTTCAGAATGTCTTACACAGTCCATGTATGGGGCAGCCAACATTGGTGAAGGCACATGGCAGAGGCAGAGGCTGGAGAGCTGTTCATGACATTACAGGCAGAAGCCAAGTGAAGCAGGAACCAAGCCAGTATCTCAGTTCATCCAACAAACTTTTATTAAATCTCTGTGTGCCAGGTACCCATTTTTCCATTATATTCACTAGTTCACCTACAGTGCTTAACCCAGTCCTGATGATACAGGTTTGAGGTGATTATGAAACAGAAGGAAATCAGTGTGATGGAAACAATGAGTGTGCCAAGGAATTGGAGAAAAGAGAATGTGTGATTTATTTAGTAACTATCTTTTATTGTATTGAAAAGCAATTAAGACTTAGAAGTAAGCCACTTAGTCTAGCTATACCACTGCTTGATGTATTCCTCAAAGAATTCAAGTCAGCATAATGTAGAATTACTTGCATGCCTATGTTTATTGTGGCTCAACTCACAGCATCTAAGCTAATGGAAACAGCCCAGTTCCCTGTCAACAGGTAAATGTTTAAGAAAAATGTGGCATACCCACATGGAATATTATTCAACCATAAAGAAGAAAAATAATGTCATTTGTAGGAAAACAGATAAAACTAAAAATTATGATGTTAAATGAAATCAGGCAGACTCAGAAAAGTAGTATTATGTTTTCTCAGAAATGGTTTACATTTTTAAATTGAGGAGGTATGTCTACTTCCAGGAATATGGAATAGACACATTTTTCCTATATCTCTCACCAAGTACAATTAAAAAGCTTACAGATTTTACCTACAACAAAATACAAGAAGACTTTAAAAGATGGAGAGGATAAACCAGGCCAGCAAGGAAACTCAGACATAAGGATGGGCACAGCAGTGAGTTCCCTATTTTTTTTTAATTTTTGCCCCATATCATGGTTTTAATAGCTGAAGAAATCAGCAGGAAACATCAAGAAAATAACCATTCTACTCCTGCTAGACACCCCAGAGAAAAACTATGCCCCCCTAAACTATACCAGCATAGGCAAAGTAGTGAGCCTAGACTTCCACCTTTGCCACATTGTAGAAGGGCACCCAAACACCGTTGCTAAGGTGTTGCAGAAGGCCAAGTAGTAACAGGAACTTTCATCTTTGCCATAGGTTAATAAGCTCCCCATTCCTCTGGAATGTCATTGAGTGATGACCTCTGTCATGCAGTTTCCCTACCCACTTGTATGGTATTAGAAGAGTCACTGCAGGAAGTCAGTACTTTGACCACTACCTAGCAGTAGTGAGGCCACCTCTCATGCCAAAGTGTCAGCAGAAACCAAATGAGAAGTTGAAATATTGAAGTTCTCTTATACATCTCAGCCAAGAAAATATTAGTGGAAATGGGTATAAAGCTCTTAAGTGGCCCAGGTAATGAAAGTTCCTAGCTTCAAGTATCAGTGAAGACTGAGTAGGGAAACTGAAGTTTTGCTATACCTGTTGAAAAGAAGAGAGCTTCTCAGCTTACCATATGGATGTTGCAAAATGTCAATTAAAAGAGAGAGGGTTTATATTATGTACAAAAGCTCATAATATAAATTCAAAATGTCTAGATTTCAATTGAAATTTACTTGTCATACCAAAACCATGAAGACCTCAAACCGAGTAATTAAGGATAATCAGTATATGCCAACAATAAGATAATAAAAATAGCCAGCCTAGTGACACAGGCCTGTAATGCCGGCGATTTGAGAGGCTGAAACCAAAACACTTGCAAATTCGATCCCAACCTGGTCAAAATAGCAACTTAGTGAGACTCTGTGTCAAATAAACAATAAAAAAAGGACTAGGGCATAGTTCAGAGTGAAGGCCCTGAATTCAATCCTCAGTACCTCAAAAAGAGGACAGAAATATCATAGTGATCTGATAACAGCAAAAGTAGAATAATGGTTACCAAGAGTTAAGGAAAGGAAGAATGAGATATTGTTCATAGTAGGTAAGTGCTGGGTGATGGCTATAGGACATTGTAAATGCCCTTGACGTCATTGAATTTAGCATTTAAAAGTAATTTAAATGGCAATTTTAATGTTATGTATTTTTTACCGTGATAAATATTTAAAACATAAGAGAGGAAACTTTTAAAAAGAAGTACACATTTTTCAAAAATGAAAAGAACTGCCTACCCCATATTTTATGTTCAGCAAAAATGTCCCCCAAAACTTATGGGTAAATCAAGATTTTTTTCAGATAGAGGAACGCTAGGATATTTATCAGCAGATTTACTCTGAAAGAATGAGTAAAGGAAGATTTATAAACAAAAAGGAAATAATAGAGGAAGAGATAGTGGAACATCAGTAAACAAAATTTTAGTAAATATAATATAGACTTTCATATTTCTCTTGCATTTTCTAAATTGCTTTATGGTTGAAGCAAAAATATAACACTGCATAATATTCTCAACATATGTAGAAAATGTGTGTGTGTGTGGGTATGTGTGTGTGACTTATAGCGTAGGATAAAGTCACTTAGAGAAGTCTCCTAAGTCTCATGATTGAGGTATGTCAGTAATAGACCATCAAATTGGTGTATTTTTATAATGTCACAATTTAGTGAACCTTAATAGACTCAAAAACTACACCAGTTTCATTGGCTTTACTTCAAGTACTTCTAATTTCACTTCGAGTCATGCAATTAGGAGTTTTGTTCCATTTCAATCTTAATCATTAATCTTAATCACTATCTTAACATTGAATCATCTTAGGACTCAAATCATACATTCCACTTCAAAGGATAATACTTAGGTTACAGAAAATAGTTTATAGTAATATTCACAAAATAAAAGGTCTACAGGAATTTATAAAGAACAAATAGTCAATGGGCGTTAATAGAGTCAAGCAGGTGGTTAGATATTGGGTTAATGGACCATTAGAGTCATAGCATTGTTGAAGCAAGGGGTCCAGACATTGTCAAGGTGGACTCTACTGATGGCAGGAGAGAACATGCTGAGTTGAATCTGGGAACAGAGGGGAATTTGCTACCTGGTGATGTCCTGCGCTAAAGTAATGATGAGTATACTGATGAGTCCTCTGATGGGGTAATGGGTCAGTGTTCTGTGCTGCAGTCTGAAGGGCCTCTTCATACCTGTGTCTGTGTATCTTTGGTTTATTTCAACAAGTATGAGCATGTCTGATTACTCCCAATGTCTGGTGGTTGTTTACGTGTATAAACAGGTTGTTTTTTAGGTATATCTTGTCCAGAGTTACTCCATTTTGGTTATCTTCTATACGTAAATTTCACACAAACTGGTAAAACGATGACACCAGTGGACTGTGATAGGTTATGTATGATGTAGTACCTCGAGTAACCACTAACAGGGCTTTAAAATAGATATACTCAAAAACACTATACATAAAATTCTAAAAATATGCAAGTGACCCATAGACAGGCAAGAAAATACAAACAGAAAAAAATAATAACAGAGGGAACAAAAGCAGACTTAAACTTCAGCATTTAAATTACCTCAAATATAAATGGTCTAAGTACACTAATTAAAAGACATACTGTGGAATGGATTGAAGAAAATGACCCAAGTATATACTGTCTCATTTCAAATGTAATGATATAAGAAGATTGAAAGTAAAAGAGTGGAAGTAGATACACTATGCAAATATTAATTCTTCAATAAGCAGGAATGACTAGGTTAATATCAAATAAAATGTATTTAAAGGGGAGAAGAAAACTAATGCAGGAAAATTGATATGCTGATATGCTCCTCTGACACTAAAGAGTCAAATGGAGACTCTAAATAGGTGATATTTAAGTTACAATGGCAAGGATTTCAGCAGCAAAAATAATGCTGTCTTATTAGGGAAGGATGAATGAAGCAGTAGAGGTATGGAATAAGTTAGCCAAATACTCTCTGCCACGACAGAAAATACATGGACAGTGTTGTAAAGAAACAGTTCTACCAGTACAGTCAGTTAATTAGTAGAAAAGGAAATACTGATGGGACAGAGGACAATAGTGCTCTCATTTTAAGTCCTCACGAGCCCTTTGATTATTAAATTTTGGACATGTATTACTTCAGTAAATATTTTTAAATATTTGAAATAAAATCAAAAGTCTTTTCTGTGACTGACTGCAGCATAAACTGAAGTCTCTTTGGCATGGAGGTTGAAGTCATTTATAGAATAACTCTAATTTAGGTTGACTTTCTATTTCTAACCATTTCCCAGATTACTTTATATTTTATCCACATCAATACCATAATCCTCCTTCACCTGCTCTTTTCACCCACTAAGATTCAACCAAAATGGAGCCTTTCTTAAAACAACCACTCTCCTACCCCTATGGTTAGAATTGTTGACTCTTTTTCAGCATTTTTTATTCTACTTTTACATGCGGTGAGTATACAGTATACCTTTAGAGTGCAAGTAAAATAAAATGTAATTCTGGAATTCAAAATAGAAATCATTTCACATATTTATAGGAAAAAGTGAAAGAATTGTGCATGTAATATGAAAATGTAGAAACAACCACATTTAAAAGGGGACATTTGTTAGTAGGAAAGTACAGTCTGTCCCCCTGGCAGTTCCAATGGAGTACATTTCATGACAACTCCTCCTCTCTCCCTGACTTCATGAAGATTCACCATATGTTTTCTAAGTCAGAAATCTTATTTTTAGAAGAATATATTATTTCTAAGCTTGGCTGAAGCAGCATATATTTTTTAGTTAAAAAGTTGTACATTTTCCTCATGTCATACAATTAGAAATTTACCCAATTTTCATGGGATATGGAATCTGATAGAAGAAACAAAATAAGTGGATAATGAGAATCTGATAGCATTTTCTTTTATCCCAAGCAAATCGGGATTTTTTTTTTTTTTTTTGCGAAGTTTCTGGCTGAAGGCATAATTACTGAGCTTTTGTCAATTAGCATGTGGTTACTTTTAATCTTCTGTAAAACAATTGTATTTTGGTTTATTTCATGGAAGATTATGGCCATTAAGAGGAGAGCCTTATTTATTTTATTTTGACTGTGTCTAGAGTTTTAAATTGTTATCAAGGATTGGTTGGTCTCATACAATGAGTCTTTATAGTACCAGATGTCTGGCAATGTGAAAATAAAGATTTACAATTTATTCTGAATATGAAAATTTAAAGAGCAAAATTGAGAATATTTTCAGTAGGAAACCTTTTTTGTTGAAGTACATCATCATTACGAAACGAGGAGAAGAATATAGTTTATACATAGAACTAGCTGCATAAATTGCATTCTCACAACTTTTACGCAACGGGCTTTTGTATTAAATTATAAGAAAAATCACAAATTCACCAAAATATGTGGAATTGTAAAGTAATGTGGTGTACTTACAAAGAGAGCTAAATTAGAAGTTCAACTTCAAGTTCAGGGATATATAATATTGGGTATACAATGTAACTGGTACTTGGTATTTTCATCTGCAATATGAGGATTCTCAGAATTGTCCTGGGACCTAAGTGAGAAAAAATATATTTTAAAAGCCATGATAAACTATATAAATGTTAGCTAATGTTATTTAAAAGCATAATTTTTCCAAAAACCCTGAAAATTGACTACCCTTTCTTATTTAGGAAATGTAATATTGGAGATCAAGCCAAGAGCATTCCCACTGAGCTACATCTCCAGGCTATCCTTAGTTTGATTTTGAGACAGGGTCTCACTAAGTCTCTGAATTGTCCAGGTTTGGATTGAACTTGTGATCCTCCCAAAACTTGCCAAATTTCTGGGATGGGAGTCCTGCCCCACCGAGCCCAGCTTTAGACAAATTTAATACTAAGTTGATTTTTCAACTAGCTAGTCCCATTTTTGGTTAGAGAAAAAAAAAGGTATAATGTAGACATTTTTTAAAGTATGCCACAAAAAAGTTAGTGAAAGCAATGTTTTATAAGTTATCAAAATGTTTTGAATTAGATTAGCATCTCAAAGGTGATTATTTTGAAAGATTAACACTCATTTATTTTACTCTTTGTTATGTTCTTCCAAGAATATACTTATTTACATTTTAGGAGTCTTTACATATAAACTCCTAGTTTATTCTAACTTTAGTCTACATGTTTGGTTCGAGATACAATGCCACAAAAAGTTAAAGTGGAATACAAAACAATCAAGTAAATTTACATCTGTAAAATTAGAAGCATAACAAGATGCATGTTTCTGAATTCATCAATAGCTAGAGACTTCATCAAACATAGATATTAAATATGTTCTACCATTAAATATTAATAGCTTAAAAGAAAGACCAGTACATTAGTGGTGATTTTAATTGAGAATGTGCTACAGTTCAGATCTGGAATGTTCTCCAGAGGTCCATGTAATAATAAAGGCTGAGGCCCAAGTTTGCTGCTAGTGGGAGGTGATAGAAACTTTAAGAAAGAGGCCTTTTGGGAGGTCTTTTGGTCATTGGAAGTGTGTCTATGAAGGTCATATTGGGACTTCAGCCTATCTCTTCCTCTCTTTCTTCTCCTGGCTGCAATGTGACCAGCTTTGATCTACCATGCAGTCTCTGCCATGATGTGCTTCCTCACCATAGGCACAAGAGCAGTCGGGTCATCAATATGGACTGAAATTTAAAAACAAGAGCCTATGTAATCACCTTTATATGGTGATTATCTTAGGTGTTTTATTACAGTTCAGATGACTGAGATGGATAGAATGATTCATCATGTAGAAATGCTGTTCATTGCATAGATTTGTGATGAAATGCAGTGAAAATTTACATGCTTCAAATTTAAGCCCCATATATATTGAAAATATTTCATTGTTTAAGAGTTAATGTAGTCAGACCTTGGAATTATGAAAAAAATGTTTATTTTAAAGGAAAACTAAAAAGGGGATAAAAATGTTTAAGATGTGATAGGTATATGCAATAATCCCCCAAGCTGAATGCAATAATTTTGTATTGCAAATACATAAAATGAATAATTTGGCAACAAAAGAAAGAAGACCTGTTGGATTAGTGCTAGCTACAAGGAACACTTGTAACCTGCAATGGGCATTATTTAACATTATGGTAAACAGGATTATAGGTATAAGGGAACCTTGTACTATTTTTGAAAATTTCTACAAATAACACACATATAAAAAGAGAGCTTTATATTTTATATAATTAAATGTAATTTCTAACAAAAATACCCAGCAAAAATTTATCCAATGGAGAGAATTTTGTCTCATACAGTTGTATCTGGTCAAGCCCAAATACTGGGCAACATTTCTAATTTTCCTTAAGGAAATCCACATGTTTTGTCTTGTACCCTTCTAGAAGTAGGTATAAAGCTGGGAGAAAACAAGAAAGTATTTACTGGTTTCCATAAAGCAGGAAAATCTATTTATTACATCTTATTTATGTTCTAAGTTCACATCCTGTGTAAGGTAACTCAGCTAATCCTTTGGCCTGTCTGTTAAAATCACATTGTATACTTTACTGTATCCTAGATATCTGTTCTCAGGTCTCCAGTTTAGTGGTCATTAGAACCAATCATAAATCCCTTACAGGATTCTTAACTGTTTTTCTTAGATACTTTCTAACTCAGAGAATTTTTATCCCACTAGAAATTTAAACTCAATGTCTGGCCTTTTCCTGTATGAACCCAGAAATAGTTGTTGCATTCTTAATGGCCTGTAAGTCTTTTCCTAAGCCCTTCTTTGTCTGTGGACTTTGGACTTTCAAGTTGCTACTAGAAAAATGTAAGACTTGGCGACTATTGGGATGGAATGACTATATTTTGTATGTGATAAGGAAATGAAATTTTGGAGGACAAAGGTGGAATTATATGGTTTACATGTGATTTTATTCCTGCCAAAACTTGTATTGAAATTTAGTTGCCAGCATAGGAGTGTGGGCAGGTAGAGCCTTAAAGACAGGTTAATGTATTTCTAACAGGATTTAATTAATTCTTATGAGACTGGACTCATTTTGTGACAAAGGATTGTTATAAATGGGTTGTGAGGTCAATTGTTCCCTCTCTCTTCCACGTGTACTCTCTTGCCTTCTGCTGTCTGCTGTCCTCCATGAAGTTCTCACCAAAGCTGAGCAGATGTTTGTCCCATGTTCCTGGATTTAAAGACTGCAAACCAAAATAAATCTCTTTTCTTTGTAAATTAACAATTCTAAGATATTCTGTTATAGCAACAGAAAATAGACTAAAACAAAATTCCTCTCAAGATACCATGGAAGACTTACTGAGATAGACCACATTCTGGACAATAAAGCATATCTTAATAAAAGTACAAAATAGAAATCATATCACAAGGGAATTAAATATATATCAAGAACAGAAAGCTCTCTGGAAAATATGACATATATGGAAACTAAAAAGATCACCTAATGTTACATCGCTAAAATATAAAATCTGAATTGAAAATATTTTGAATTAAATGAAAATAATACTTCAAGTTAAAATTTGTAGAATACATAAAAATAGTGCTTTGAGGGGAATAGTGCTGAATATATATCTTAGTAAAAAGGAAATGTGTGATATATATAATTTAAATTTTCACCTACTGAGATTAGAGAAAGAAGAGTAAAGTAGATCAAAAGTAGGCAGGAGAAAGATATCTAAAAGAAGAGAAATCTATGAAATTGAAAATAGGAAAATAAATTAATAGATGAAACAAGGTATTGGTTCTTTGAAAACATCAGTAAAATTGATAAACTAGTCTGGTTAACTACAAAAGAAAAGTGACACAAAGTGAATAATACCAGATATGAAAGAAGGTTCATCACTACTGATTCTATTATCTTTACAAAAAGGATAACAGAGTTGCATAATGAGCAATTGTGTGGCAATGAATTTGATGCTGACAGACTTAGATGAAATGAACCAATCTCTTGAAAGGCAAAACTTATCCAGCCTTTCACGAGAAGAAATAGAGGATCTGAGTGGGCATATATCGTTAAGGAAATTGGACCAATAATTAATAAACTACCCAATTGCACCTAGGCCTAGATGACATAGTATCACTGGCAAATTCTGTTAAACGTTTAGAGAAATTATGAACACCGCTACTTTATTGATAGAAATCTAAACTATTATACAACCACTATAGAAATCAGTATAGAGATTCTTCAGAAAACTGAAAATAGAAATCCTGTTTAATCCAGCTATACCTCTTTTGAATATCTTCCCCCAAAAGTTAAAGATATCATATTACATTGATACATGCATACTCATGATTATACAGTGCAGCTCATAAGAGCTGAATCTTGGAAGCAGCCTACATGCCCACTGACAGATGATTGGACAAAGAAAATGTGATGTATTTACAAAATAAAGTATTACTCTGCCATAAAGAATGATGAATTTGGATCATTTGCAGAAAAATGGAAGGACCTCAAGACTAATTCTTCTCAAAATAAATCAGACGCAAATGGTTAAGTGAAGTGCTGCATGGTTTCACTTATATGAGAAACTCAAAACATAAATTAGCAAAAGAGTAAATTAAAGAGGGAACATAGGGAATAGGGAGGTAGATTCTGTGGAGAATGTAAGGGGTTCTGGGAATGGGAAAGGCGAATGTAAGGAGAAGGAGAGAGGAAGTAGAAAACAGTCAAAATCTTATATGTATACACATATTGCCCAAGTAGTAATTAATTAGTATGTATCACAAACACATACACATAAACTTGATAATACAAAAATATCATCAGTTTTCAGAGAAATGCAAATTAAAAAGACAATAATATACCACTACACATTTATCAAAATGTTTACAATAGAAGAGAATAGTAATACCAAATGCTAGAGAGGACTCAGGGAACCTGGATCATTCATACGTTGTTGGTAGGAATGTGAAATATTGCAGCCATGTGGTAATACAGTTTGGCTGTTTCCTGTAAAACTAAATATGACTTAACATGCAACTTAATGTGCCCTCTGAGGTATGTACCTCAGAATAATTAAAACTTGAGTTCATACAGATGTCTGTACATGGCTATTTATAGCAGCTTTATTAGTAATAGCTAGCAGCTGGAGACAGCCCTATTGTCATTCACAGTTGAATAGTTGAAACTATAGTATGTAAATACCATAGAATACCATTCATCAATAAATAGGCAATAAATATTAATACATATAAAAACTTTTATGAATTTCCAGGGAATTGTGCTGAATGAAAAAATAAAGCATGGTTCCATTTATATAACATTACTGAAATGACAGTATTACAAACAGAAATTAGGTTAGTAGTTGTCAGGTTATTAAGAATAGTAGAAATAAGTAAATACATTTGTAAAAGATCAGCAGAAGCTATCCTTGTATTAATGGAACTGTTCAGTGTCTTGACCGTAAGTGTAGATACATAAACCTATGCAGGTAATAAAATTTTACTGCCCTAAGTTCACATGTGCACAAAAGAACACATGTTCTATTTGTAAATCTGAGTAAGATCAAAGAGCTGTATTAACATTGATGTATTGGTTGTAATATTATGCATTTTTGTAAATGTTAATATTGGGTGAAACTGGGTAAAAGGTGCACAGAAAGTGTCTATTAGTTATTACAACTCTGAATCTATAACTATCTTAATAATAAAATCCATTTTAAAAGTCACAACCTTTATTTACAGTTACTTCAAAGAAAACTAAATACTTAGTAAGTGACTCATGAATTTAAATTTAAAATTTGAAACTATGAAAGTTTGAGAAAAGAAAGAGAAAATAAGCATTTAAGCCTAGGAAAGAATTTCCTAGATATGATGAAGAAAGCATGATCAACAAAAGGAGCATATTACATCAACAAAATTAAAACGTTTTCTTTGTGAAAGATCATGTTAAGAGAGTAACAAGAAAAGCTGCTGACTAGGAGGAAAGACGAGGATAGTTGTTCTTCCTATTCTTCTCCAACAGCAGAGCATAAATTGTAATCTAGTACAGTAAGTTCAGAAGAAGAAAAAAAGACATCACACTAGAAAGATATATACTTATCCCTTTGCTCACAGGATATGCTTTTCTGTAAAGAAAATCCTAGACCTGATTTAGCAGGTTTGTAGATAAAAAGTTAATTGTACTTTTCTATATTAGCAATCAACAATTAGGATATGATATTGAAAAAGCAGTACCAAAATGCTAAAGTACTTAGGATTAAATACAACAAATGTGTACAGAATCTGTGTGCTGAAATCTATGAAACACTGATGAAAGAAACCAAGGATATCTAATGAAGACTTGGATATCTTAGAAGACTCCATGGATTTGAAGTGTTGGTGAGTTTAAGATGTTAGTTCTCCGCAGATTGATCAATAGATTACAAAGTCTTAGTAAAAATCTTGATGGTGATAATTTCTTTTGCTTTTAGTGCCTTGTCGAAGAAGTCTTTGCCTACCCCTATGTCTTTTAGATATTTGCCTAATTTGTCTTCTAGGAGGTTCAGTGTTTCACTTTTAATGTCTAGGTCTTTGATCCACTTTGATTTGATTTTGGTGCATGGTGATAGGTGTGTGACTAGATTCATTCTTCTGCATGTGGATGTCCAGTTTTCCCAGTACCAATTGCTGAACAGGCTGTCCTTTTTCCATTGGATGCATTTGGCTCCTTTGTCGAAGATTAAGTAATTAAGGGTGTTTGGGTTTGTCTCTGCATTTTCAATTCTGTTTCACTGGTCTATCTGTCTGTTTCTGTGCCTGTACCAAATTGTTTTACAACTAAACCTTAAATTTTGTGCTTATCCATATCAATAAAATGGGGGAAAAATCTTGATGTTATTTTTGAAGAAACCAACAAGTTGGTTATAAATTTGTATGGAAAGTCAAAGGAATAGAATAGCCAAAGCATTTTTGAGGGAAAAGAACAAATATTAGGGGACTCATCTTGACCTGATTTCAAGATTTACTACAAAGTTAGTCAAGATAGTGTAATATCGATGAAAGAATAGACACATAAATCAGTCAAAGAGTATAGCTCAGAAGTACACCTTCATAATGACAACCAACCCACTTTTTACAAAAGTGTAGAAACATCCAGTGGAGGATGGATAGTTCTTTCAACAAATTGGGTTGAAACAATTGAGTTTCTATAAAGAAAATCCTTGACCGAAACTTATACTGCATGCAACAAAATTAACTAAAACTGGATTTAAAACTTAGAACTATGAGATTTCCAGAAAAGTACATCAGAAATAAACTGTAACTTTGGATCATGCAACGAGTTCTTGTACATGACACCGAAATACAGTTTATGAAAGAACAAAATTTAGCTACCATCATCTTTCTCTTCTCACATAAACTAAAATAGCTAGCTTATTTGTATCCACTTCTGCACCTATAATTTATCAAGGTAGATATTGTAATCTTTCTACATATATCCCCTGCTGAAAATTTTCTCATATTCTACAAAGACTACTAATTGTGCAATATTACATGATATTTTCATTCTTATATAGTTAGGCCTCTTTGCTGCATTTTGATACGTCAGTAATTCCCTGAATGAACTTCCTCTCTTGTCTTCTCTGATACCATCCCCCTTAATACTTTCTGCATTCTCCCTGAGCTCTACTCTTAATGTTTCACCTGCCAAAACATAATAGAGGAATATTTATATATTTAAATTTTCAGCAATTCCAATCAAGTGCCTGATCTAGCACTATCTCAAATCTGGCATCTATTTAAGCTCTTCTTATTCTTTCTCCAAAAATACTCTTTATTTTAACATTTTGAAACACTTCTCCAAAAAGTACTATCTATATATTTGGCCCTCTAGATAACCTGGAAATTTCTCTGTCACAGGTCACATCCCATCAGTCACCAAAACTTGCTAGATATTTCTGGACTATCTGCTCATTTTTCTAAACTCAAGCCCTCTTAGGCTTTTACTTAGATTATGCTAATATTGATTTCCTTATATTTAATATTATATTTCTCAAATCCAACCTTTTCCCAATTTACATGATGTATGTAAAAATGAAAATATGACTGACTTTCCTTTGCCTATATCTCTCTTTAATTTCTAATTCCAAAATATAACAAATTTGAGCTCTGTCATGTAGTTACTGCTCGTCTTTTCTATGATCTTCTACCACTTTTTTCTTCCCTATCTTTCAGTAACACAGAACTATTTGCCCTTCATGCATACATGTTCTTTCTGTTCTTTGTCTTTGTTCAAACCATTCTTTCTACTTAACTACTTTCTGCTTTTTAAGACTTTGTTTAGGAAACCTTTCCTGAGACCTCTGGGATGGAATATATTCCCTCTGTCTGCTGTCCTGATAATACCCTGCAGTATAAGAGTGTCTTAGAGTATAGAAATCTGTTTGACCAAGTTGATTGTGTAGTCTTTTAATACTTGGGCAATCTGTTATTCATCTTTGTACCACATTCAGTAAACAACTTGTTTGGTAAATTTTAGTGAAATTAATCGAATGAAGGGCTGCTTGTTTTATTTCTGAGAAACTGATTTCATCAAAGTAATCAACCCCTTAACAGTTTTCATTATTCTATTAATAGGTTTCATTTCTTGGACATTAAGAGTAAAGCACAGGATTTGAAGTTGAGCTTTTTCAAAACTGCTATTCTAAGTTATAATAATGGCAAGAGATAAAGACAGTGTTTTTAATCTTCTGTTTATTTCAGAGAACTTAGTTTATCATCCTGGTCAAATAATTGTTAATATTGTTCTGTTGACAATAGCATTACTCTGAAATTTATGAGATCCACTGTATAAATCAACATATGTTGAGTACATTACTTAAGATGTGGGAAACACAAAGACAAACAGCAGTAGTTCTCACCGGAACCCATGCTTTCCTGGGAAATAATGAAAAAATTAGCAGATAATTGGACAGATTCTTATTTTAACTATGGGACAGGGAGGCAAAACTAAGCATTGATTTGTACCTAGTATAACAAATCGATGCACTGGTCAATGAGAGAAGCAGAGTCAGGGTTTGTATATGGATTGCAAAAAAATTTCAACAGTTTCTGAAAATATTTAACGAAAGCACAAACCAAACAAACAAAAACAAACATGAAACAACCTTAGTGCTCGTGCTTTACAGATAATGGTTCAATTATATCACTTTTTCATATGAATGAACTCTTTCTAATTTATTAATGATTGGGGGTGGTAAAATTGCTCATTTTGTTAATAAAAACCCTGAATTAAGCTAGTAATATCACAGCTTCTGATTTGAAATATTGGGGGATATGAGTTCTTTTCCAGTGTGGAAACAGTCATTATCAACTATGTGGAAGGAATACAGAAGATTAATAATTAATTTTTCAACCGTTTCTTGAAGACAGTTATTTAGCTCTGTCACCAGGCATCACATTTCTCTTTCAATTAGGTCAGGTCTCTGCAGAGCAACCAAATTACAGGTTCATTTATTTTGCCAATGAACTTACACAATGGCTGCATAATCTTTTCATTTTTCTAGTTCTCTGTTTTAATTTCAAGAAGACAAGGTTATTATATACTGGATAATTGTTTTCTATTAAAAAGTATTTCTTTAAACAATATTATATATACCACATCAAACAACCTATCATCAAATAGGCAATTCAGCTTGCTATGTGATGTTTTTATTAGATCAAGCAATCAACTTGGGCTTTTTTTTTTCTAGTTACAAATTCAAAACTACCATGGATTTTAAAAGCTTCCTTTTCTTCTATATAGGCTGTGTATAATTTTAAAATAAAATCACTTTCTAAAAGATTATTTTTAGGAGAAGGAAAATAGTTTTACTCTGGTAATTAACCTGATCTCCTACTTGCTAGGTGTGAAGGTTAACATTTAAATCTCTGATCGATGCCCACGTTCAAATACCTATGCCAGCATAAAATCATGACTTCTTTCCCCCACTGATTTTCTAAAGCAACTGTTTTTTTTAAACCAATTTCCCGTTAACTTTTCACTATCATTCATCGTCCTGAATGTCTCAAGGTGTCATGACATGAAAGTTGACGTGCAATATATACAGTGAAGTTTTACTAAAGCTGAAGTGACTGAGATCTGAGAAGGGAAGGAGAGAATCACCTGTCAGACACAATTTCCTGAGAAAAACAGAAACCATGTAAAATGTTCAAGTGCAGGATTGAGTCAACAGTTACTAATGCTTTTTATTTTTGAAAATGATACAGGTAATAATTATTGCATTGAGGGATTTACTGAAATGAACATGTTTATTATAAAATTAAAAATTCCAGAAAAGTGTGAAGATGACAGTTTTCACCAATATTTTAATGGACTTCTTTCATTTTTCTGGGTACATTTTTGTGTTTGTATCTATGCATATGAATATAATATAGTGAGTATTACTCAGGTTATCAATTTTTGGGGTAGTGTATTATTTTTAATGATTAATTGTTTTAATTCATAGGAAGTTTTCTTTTAATTGGCAAGAAACTTTTTAATTATAATTATTCATATTTATTATACATATTAATGGGCTTCACTGTAACCTTTTCATACATAAATATATTGAGCTTTGATTAAGTCTGCTTTCCATTATATAGGGAATTTGACACAGAGAGATAGTGTCAAGTGTTGGAAGGCTGAAAGAGTTCAAGAGGATGTTAAAGTTATTCAGGTAATAGTAACTTTTAATTGAAATAATAGCGGAAAGAAGACCAAATGACAAAATAGTTAATGCATTTGTAATAATTAAGAATTATTCATAGATGATATTATTGACATTTCTATGACTGGTCACAAATAGTTGATATTTGTAGTTTCTTCCTTTGTCCTTGTCATGTCTGCTTCACTGGCAGACAAAACAGTTGATCATTTGATTGAGTCTTTACATGCAAGAGGATTCTAAGCTTCATTTCTGAAGGATCTAAATTCTAGTAGTCCTTTCTAAATTGACCTGTTCTAGTTTTTCATTAAATTTTACTATTGGGTATGCAAATATGAAGTGATAACCTGCAGATCCCCTAAACTATAGACACAGTCTCTCATGTGGTGGGACCAATCCAAACTTCTCTTAGAAATAGAGATTGATCACCCTTCCCCTTGTTTGCCTTTTGGTTCATTACTATGAAGAGCCCCTAAAAAACCAGGAATAGTCTTGGCTTTTCATTAAATGGAAACCTTGTGTCCCCAAGTAGAAATATTCCTTTCTTCCTTAGATTCTTAAACATCTAAGTCAGTAGAATTTAAAGTAGTGGTATTAGATGTAAGAGAATTAGAAATGACTGTCATGGTCATCACTCTTGATTCTTGGATTCATGTATTCTGAGAGAGAGAGAGCACCATCAATTTGAGAGTGGTTCAAAGAATACCTTCTATTACATAGTGTGTACTAATCTCACTAGGTCCAACTGATGCCACAGTCTTCAATGGATTACCACAGAGAGGTAAAATGTATTATTTTTCTATTGCTATGTAACACATGATGCATACTTAGAGACTTAACATTTATTTATTAGCTCACAGTTTTGTAGGTCAGAAAACTGACATGACTCAGCTGGGTTCTTTTATTAGAATGTCACTGTCACATTCACCATAGAATAGAAACCAAGGTGTCAAGCACACTGAATTCTTGTCTGGAGAAGATAAAGGAAGTTCTACTTCCAAATCCACTCTTAAATATAGAATTCATTTCTTTACAGTTGTAGGTCTGATGTCCCTGTTTACTTGCTGGCTGTGACTAGGGGGCTACCTGTATTTCTTACTGTCTGGTCTCTTATATTTTGAAGTCAGCAACAGTGTGTTAGATCCTTCTCTTGCTTTGAATCTGACTTTCTCTCAATTAGTTTAGATACACCTTGAGTTTTTTTCTTTAAGTTAACTGTACCATAGAACACAACTGACCATAGGAATTCAATTCATCATTATTCACAGTCTTAGAATTTATTCAGGATATCCACACCAGTAGGTGGAGGATCGTAGGAGACACTGTAGAATTCTGCCCACTACAGAGATTCTATCCAGTGAAAGCAAATTTCTTTTTTCTTCTTTCTTTCTTTTTTTTCTTTTTCTTTTTCTTTTTTTTTCTGATGGAAATGATCTCACCTTATCAACCTTTTTGCTGATCCACCTGAGAAATGATGCCATGTTGGGAGCTCAGCTTTGATTTTTGCTTTTGGCAAGTTTGGCACTGGTGGTTATCAGATCAACATTAGTGAGGAAAATGTCTTTGTTGCAAGCATGAATAGTCTCTGTTTATGCCTTCCAAGCTATTGTGTGCATGATCTCATAGACCAAGCATTGGAGTTCCAAGAAACAGGTTACCTTTTCAACATGCTGATTGAAAACACTCACCTACATGACTTTTCTCTATCTTCTCATCACCAATCTGTCAATCATGTTGTTCCCAAGTCTCTGATCACTTAATGAAATTGTTGCCCATTGTTTATAAATCAGTTTAGATGATACTCCTGATCCCTTCTCCATTGAGGGACAGCTAAAGTACTAATCAGGGTTCTAGCCACTGAAAGAATTTTTATTCACTTCTGTCTTTCAAAATTCACTCCTTACTGAGGCTGTGATGCTGAGGCTGTTTCTAGTTAGAGCAGCATAACCTGGAGAATCATTTGTAAGCAACTGAACCCCAGCCACCTGATAGTAGGGATGGTTTTATGAGGCCATAGTGTGTGTGTTGATGATCTTCCAGGTCATAAGGCTGATGTAGCAGAGCAGCTTGTATAGCAGTTTGGTTGCTGCAGAGGCTCTCTATTTCTCTGCATCAAACTCAAATAGCAGCCCTACTGGTTACATAACACATAGGTGGAGACAACAGATTCTTAGGTAACTGTATATTATGTCCCAGTTCTAAAGTGCTGTGCCTTTTTCTTGTTGGGGATGCGATATACAGCAATTTGTCTTTAATTTTGGATGGGATATATTGATATGCTCCAGGCCTCTGGACCTCTAAAAACTGTGAAGACAAGCCTACATAAGACTGTTGCTTATACTTCTGGGAGAATACTCTGAAGGAGATAGTCAAACCTCTATGCAGCGACACATGAATATCATTGTTCAGGTTTCTGAGGTGGGTGATTTATGGATGAGTTTAGATCCTCAGTGGCAGATGCCCCATAATAACTACCCAGCAGGCTTGGCAATCTAGAAAATATAATTTGCTCACTTCATACCCTGTCCCCCCAAGAAGCATGTAAAAGAATAAATTTGGGACTGCATGACAATAGCTAAACAACAATCATGAAAGTGAATGTCTTATGTTAGTAAAACTATTTAACTGTCTTTCTCAAACAGGGTTCCTAACACAGTATAACACCCCTCAGTCATCACTCAGTCATTGTGCACCATCTACTACATAACTTTGAGGATTATAACCTTATTTTAAGATATGGTTTAGTTTAAATTGCTCTTCTCCACCTCTTACTGCTCCTTAAGTCTCAACCTGATGAACAGATTTCAATTTTTCTTTTAAATGAATAACTTCTTTCTACTAGATGAAGTTCATAACTTCCAAATCATGTGACTGGTCACAATCTCTTAAACATATTAGTGAGTGATATGTTCAAATAATTCAAGATTTTTCCATATATTGTTTTTGTGTGATGGTTCTTCATCAGTAGGGTTTATAGTCTCAGTAGAAACATTGATACAGATGAAATTAAAATTTCCTGTGAGGACAGTCTAGATTATGCTACAGAAAAACAAACAAAACAAATAAAAACAATCAATCCCCTCTTATCTCAGTGATTCAATCTAGAAAAATCTTAGTTTTTGATTCAAAGTACATGCTGAGCATCAGCTGATGAGAAGCTCTACTTATTGCAATCAGCAACCAAGTTGATTGAGGCACCATCTCAATACAATCTTCTATAATTAGGCATTAGGTATATTTTCTTGATGAAACAGCACACGGCAAAATGCACTCTGCCTCTTACTACTGCCCATAAGTTACATGTTACGTCTTCTTACATTCCATTGGCCAAATCAGGTCACTTTTAATTCTAATTTAAAAATGAGTGGAAGAGTTTAATTCTACAATGTTTCAATGTTTTTAAAAAGGTAAATTGAATTTGTGTCTCTTTTTTTTTTTTTCTTTTCTAAATGTTGGGGATTTAAACTCATGGCCTCTTGTGTACCAGGCAAGGACTCTACTTCGGTGATGTATCACCAGCCTTGATATACAGTCGTAATGACTACCTACATTTTCTTTTTTAGCTCACAGAAATAATTTTGAAAGCCATAATAAGTGCCTGAATTTTTATGAGGATAAAAAGAGAAGTGATTGAATGTCAAGTTCTTGAAAGACTGTAAATTCAGAATATGAAATTTGAGCATGATAGTTGACTATCATTGAAAGAGATGAGCTTAACAGTGAGGTAGACTTAGGAGATAAAAATGAAATAGTCCTTAGTGCATACTACTGATAGACGGCCTCGATGTGGAATTCCTGTATTCTGCCTCTTCCAATTTGAGAAAATATATAAAAACACAAGAGTAGTGTGGGTCAGCCTAGAATAGGAGAGACTGATGTCATAATTCTCCAGCAGTTCTAAGAGAAGATCAGTGTTGATCGAGCATGGTGCAGCCAAAGAAAATAGTACTGGCCAAATAATGGTTTTGGTGAGATAGGCAGCTTCATTGGGTCACAGGTATTCCATTTTGGTGGGGGAAAAGTTGCCTAGGATTTCTGTGCATGGTGAGGTTGGTTTGGGTGGCAATAAATTACTGGTCAGAGTCTGGTAGTGGGCATGGACCAAGATTACATAGATGAATCTAACAGTTGAGGGTCACGATGAGTTGGCAAATATCAGTAGATGACAGAAACCCATGTTCCTTGAGAACCAGGCACCTTAGGTGAGAAGAAGTCAGTGAAAGACAAAGGATCCTTTTTGGATTATATGTCTCATACAACCATGATGCTAGAATCATGTATAAAAATCTTTTTCACCTTTTCCAAGAAGTTAGATTTTTCCCAGTAGCGTTTTCAAGCATAGTAAACCAGATGCAAGAAGGAGGAAGAAAAAAGAATTGACTGATTAGCACAGAGAATGTAAGAAAACTCAGAAGACGATTGAATTAATAAGATTAAGTTTTATGCCATTGATGTAATTACAGAACTAAAAATCTACATTCTTCTTAGTTTTAGGAAAAAATGAAATTTTATGTTCATATAATTGAGTTTTATCATTGTGTACATTTCTTAGCCACTTTATCTCATAGATTACTGTGTTTATTGCCACACATAGTCTTGTAAAATATATAATGTAAGCATTTCTATCTATTTTATAAAATTATATATAATTTATAGATGTATAATCTTAGTTTCACATAGTGTTAGGGTTGATTCTGGGACATAACGCTGTAAGTGTTAAAATATTGCAAAGCTCCTAGACAAGTAATAATGCAACTGGCCTCACAGCCAGATAGTCTGGTATACAGCATGTAGGCTAGTTTCAAACAGAGTTGAGTTCTTTTTGGCCATTTCCTCTTCCTCTGTAAAAATGGTGATAATCTGAGTACTGAAAGGGTGAATGTAAAGTTCCAAGCAGTGGATGTAGGATTGCCCAGTAATAGTTACTATACTAGGGAGATGTTTGCTGTTTTAGATCTGTGTAATCAATAAAGATGTTACCTGATTATTTTCAAAAACAAAGAAAAAAAAGCTCCTAGACATTTTGATTCTTAGAATCTTACTTGGCTCTCCTTGTTTTGGTACATTTTGAGTACGTGTCTTAGAGTAAAGCATAATTTCAACCCGGACAAATCAACTTTATTTCTCTACTTTCTAAAAACTTACTTAACTATGAATTGGAAATATGAAAGGTGAAAAGAAAGTAAACTCAATACTTAAAATGATAGAAATAATAAACGCTTCTCACTTATAAAATGTGTTGCATTTTCAAACTTATAATTTCTTATGAAAAAAATTTATATAGCCATATATTTGGGATATACACAAATAGATAATACACTTAGATGATGGATAGTTTGAACAGTACAGAAGAGTTCCTGGTAATAGCAAGTCTCTCTCTAACCTGTGACCAACCACCTAATTCCTTCCTCAGAGATAATCATTGTTTTTAGTTATTTGTGCTTATTTTCAGAAAAATGCATATACAGATATGCACGTATAAAAATACTTCCTGAAAATTTAAAGATAAGCCTTTGAAATAATAGGTATTATGCCATATTGTCTTTTATCATCTGTCTACTTTATTCAGTTGCATTAGAAATTTTTTTCTTTTTTTCCCATTTTATTGATATGTATACATGCAAAATTTAAGGTTTAAAATGGAGTTGAGCAATTTGTGCACATATGTATCTTGTCAAGGTGACAAGGGCTTTCCCACTCTCTTTCTGTCCCTCCCCCTACTCTCCTCTCCCTCCCTTCTCCCCCACACAAATTGTGGTATTTATACACAATGGAATACTATGCATCAATGAAGTCTAACAGCGTGGAGGCCTTTGCGGGCAAATGGAAGAGGCTTGAGAACATCATACTTAGTGAAGTGAGTCAGAAACAGAAGGTGAAACATCGAATGGCCTCTCTGATATGAGAGTCCCAGATCACAACTCTTATGGAACTTAAAACGAAAAACAAAGTGCATTAGAACATTTCATTAGACTACCAGCTTCTCAAGGGCTAAGAGAGTAGTGTTATTCGTTTACCTTTGTGTTGCTTAATATGTATCTTGGCATTATTGGAAATAACATTCAATTAATATTGGAATGATTTAGACTAACCTATTGCCTGGAAATATCTAAGAACATATGATTTAAGAAGATGGCTATTTTCCTGGTCCACAGTAGATCTAATGATGATACAATATAACATATAAAACTGGCATCTTTTTGATCATTCCCATTTCTGCTGCTTCTCTCCAATTTTAAGACTTTAATACTTTAGGCAAAGTGTTACAAAAGGTCACTCTGTCTATCTCTATTCTTATTGCATTCTTCTTTCCATCCCTCTCTCTTTGTAATGAATTCTATATAGATTGCTGTCAAATTTTCCTCCTATACTCAAAGGTTTTAATCATGTGACTTAAAACTATCTCCTAAATTTCTATGGCTTTCACTGTTGCCAAACATAAGCTGAAAATATTTTGTATTGGATGCCATTTTAAATTGACTGAACATAACGTTTCTAGTGTTATCTCTAGGACTTGTATGCTCATGTCCACCAATTTGTATTACTTACATTTTTCTTAACAAAATGTGTTAAGGCCTAATATTATATCAGATAATATTATGAAATTTACAATCCCTTAATGTCTTTCATCACCAAAGTATTTTTATAACTAATAGTTTAACTTTTAGATAGCTGAGAAAAAAGCACTTAACAGCTATTTACAAAAAGAATGCACATATCTGTATGTTCTATACAAGCATAACTTAAAAAGCCTTAAAAATTAATTCAATTTTACTCTTTTAAAATAGTGTGAATTCCCTTGGCTTTGGGTCATTTTGTAAAGCAAAAGAACAATACTTTTAAATAAAAGGAACATTCTTTTTCTATGGAGATGTAATAAGTTTTCTATTGACTTTTGATTTTTTGAAGTTATCACATTTTTGCATTCTTTTATATATTGGAGCATTTATCTCATAGAATTTTGATAAATTACTCTAGAGAAGATTTTCCTTTAAAGCATAGATCACAACTCCTATGGAACTTAAAACAAAAGAAAGTGAAAGAGGGGAGTAGGGAGGGGGAGGAGGGAGGGAGAGGTGGGTAGGGGGAGGGACAAAAGGACAGTGGGAAAGCCCTTGTCACCTTGACAAGATCCGTATTGCACAAAATGCTCAACTTCATTGTAAACCTTGAATTTTGCACGTATACATATCAATAAAATGTGGGGAAAATGAAACATAAAAAAACAAAGAACGTTAAACATGGAAAGCTGTTTGTTGATGTGCTAATGAAAGATAGGCACTTTTGAGGTTTTGTAGACTTTTTCCCCCTTAAATTTCTTTGAATTGCTAGTGAGGTGATTTTATTATTTCTGAAAGCTCAGTCACTCTTTAACAGCAACAACAACAAACTAGCTAACTAAACTGAAAGTATACTCTAATTCATGTGCATTCTAGAAAAGCTTGAATGTTGACAAGAACTTATGTTTGCATATACCTCATCCCCTCAAGTATTGATAGTTATTTTTTATTCCAACTTCCATCAACCGTAGAAAGGATGACTAATTTTTATGTATTTGTAACACAAATACTTTATGGTAATGAGAGATAATCAATTACTGTTACATTCGACATGGATGTATCTTACAAATTCCCAGTTTAAGAAATACTATAAATCTATCTGTGTCTTGGAGCCCTAGTAAATACTGCTCTTGAGTATATATTGCTTTCTTCCCTTTGGAGGAAATCGTTCATATTCTTACCATTTCTAGGTCATGCTCCTAAGAGTGTGTCTTAAACAAATCTTCCTACTGGGTGATAATCATTTCTTCCCTTGATCCCTCCTCCCTTAGAAGTTGTGGAACCTTCTTGCTGTTGCTTATTTCCTATTTAGCTTGTGAGATAGGTATTCCAACTTTTTTGAAAATTAAGTGCCATGTTTGAAATGTTTGGTCTGGGATCTTGTTTTCTCAGTGGATATTGAAATATATTTCTCATATTTCTTTTCCTTACCACTTGGTTCAGGATCTCCAATACTATTGGATTTCTCTTTTTGTGGAGATTCAGGAACAGATGATTTGTTGTTGTTGTTGTTGTTGTTGTTGTTTTTGTTGTTGTTCCTAAGTAGCTAAAAATCCTCAGTAATGACAACAGAAGGGAGGGAAAATTGTGTATTTTCTTCTTGGTTCAGGTCAATTCCGATGATATATTTTGTACAATCTTTTCTTTAGTAATCAACATTCCAGGTTGTTAGAGGCTGTTACTGGATACCACACCTTCTTGCATGTGAATTTTAGAATCCTTTCCCATCTATGTCTTTCGGTGGAAAATTACTTACTGTAACTGCTGTTGTCTTCTGATACCGATCTCTCACTCTCAGTTTCTCCTTTGTAGCACAGCTTTCTTAATTTATTCTTCTTTATTAATGCAGCAGTAATAGTAATAATGACAACTGGAGAAATGTATAAAATGGGTTGAAAATGATGGTTTGTGAGAGAAGTGTGTCTTCTTTCCGTAAAACTTTTATCAGTATGAGCAAGTGGTCATAATCATTACTTCCATGCTGCCACTTTTTGCTTGGAAATTAGGAGAAATATATCTGTGTTGACAATGACAATGATGAAAATTGTTGTAAACCCACGGACACTGCAATGTTTAGCAGAATTACAACTTTCGTTTCTAAGGAATGGAGCTTCCTTACAAACCATTTTGTCCTCTAACTGGCATCCTCACTTGCGACAGCCTTTCCAGAGCCACAATTTATCTTCTAACCTACATGAGGTGGGCTTACAGCATCTTTTATGTGTGCAATTTTGTGCAGTGTCATAGTCACATTATTCATCAGCTTCTACGATTCCATTGCCACCCACTTTCTTTGACCCTCGTTTATAAAGTGGCATATAAAGAGAATTGTTCATAACACATTCAAGGCCATGAGATGCTGAGAAATATTTAGTTATCTAGGCTACATATGCTAAAATTCTTTAAACCCCAGAAAGCATTGCTTTTAGTGTCATTGTACAAGCATCCTCTGAACAATAGCAGGTATCGGTATTGTTATAAATTAATCCCAGACTCATCCCTGCACAATAATGGCAGTGTATGCTGCCAGGTATAAACCTTCTGGATACAGAACAACTCCTATATCATAATTCTTATCACACATTTTTCCTGTCAATGTGGCTTCTGTAAAGGTAGAATGTTTTTCAAAAGCAAATAAATATGAAACATGATGTGGTATAACATAAGTATGATAGCGTTTCCATTCTAAAACCTGTAGCATATTGTCAGGGTCCCTACAGTAGAACTTTTGGATTTGACCCAATTTCACTTGAAGATATTACAGCATTCAGTTTTAACTGAGCAAGTGTAGCATAAATAAGACCAATGATCTGAATAACCTTCTGTGTCACAGCTTTTATGCCAAAGCCCATGTAATCAAACATATTTTTACCCACAATATTATGCATTTCAAGATATTGAGGGTATAAAACTTGGTAAATGTAATTCTATCTGGATTGTGTCTGACTTGATACTCTGAAACTACTAAACCATGTACACATGTCATTTTCTCCTGAGAGGCATATGTGAGGGTCATTATTGCTTTCTTCATAGGTCATATGTGCAAATCCCAAATCAGATTTTGTTGGTTCAATTCTATATGAGAAAATTTTAAACTACATTGTTCTTCTAAGTTCTGAACAAGTGCTGACTGCCACAAGAGAATGTGGAAAACCTGCAACTTCTCCACTAAAAGTGGAATCTGGCTGAGCTTATAAAGGCTTAAAATGCTCGTTCTGCCATTTCTGTCTGAAGAATTAACAATAGAAGATAGTAAAAAATGAATACCTTTTAAGATGGAAGAAATATGGTTTTCCTTCTGATGAAATATTTTCGTGAACTGTGGTCTGCAGATAGGTTTACAAAATGTGACCTGTGTGCAGCCCACTGGGGCCAGCCGCAAAAACCAGTAGGAGGAACATGGCTGTGCTGTCATGAGCCTGGCTGAGGAATGACAGCTGAAGCATTGCTGAGGGAAATCCCTAAATACTTTAGTATTTCATAAAGAAGTCTAAGATTACTCAGTATAAGATTCAAAATTATTTTATGGACCACTTTCAAAAATGCTTCCATTTATACTGTGATGCTGTACTTTGTTTTGAATTCTTGCATTTTTGTTGAAATTTTAATCTTTTTCACTTAGTTATATGTTATCATATTAATTTATACATAAATACAAAGGAAAACATAGGTGAGAATGGTTAAGGTTTACTTTATATTAAAAGTGTAGTTCTCGTCACTTTTTATGTGACAGTGGCAGAATTCTGTGCTTTATTACACAGTCATAACTTGGTAGTCAGAAATGTTAGTGGCATTGTATTTTTAAAAAATATTGAAAAAAGCAAATTCTGTGCTTGTCAGTAGGTTTATATCAGTATTATAACAGAAATAAATTCCTAGAATAAGAATAATAACAAAAAATATAAAGGAATTCAGAATTAACTTAGCTAAAAGACAGTTTATAAGGGACTAGTCTTTTAATTCCAACTTTGGAGTGATGAGAAGCACTCATGTTCATTAATTCTCCCCTGAAAAAGGAACTCATTTACATTGTTAGCAATAATGCTTATGAAAAGAGCCACTATCGATGTCAGTATAAAAATTCTTCAAAAAATGAACAAAAGAGATACCATTTGATCCAGGTACACGATTCCTCAGTATATTCCTAAAAGAACTGAAATAAGCATGGTATTACAACTATCTGCATACCATGCTTATTGTGACCTAAGTCACAATAGCTAAGCTATGGAATCAACCCTGGTGCTCATCAACAGGTAAAGGGATAAAGAGAATGTGCTATAAATACATACTCGAATACTATGGAAGTATCAAGAATAACTAAATCATGTCATTTCCAGGAAAAAATGAATAGAACTGGAGATCCTATGTCTAACATAATAAGCCAGACTCAGACAAGTACAGCAAGTTTTCTCATACATGCAGAAAGAGAGAGAAAGGGAGGGAAGGAGAGAGAAATGGAGGGAAGGAGAGAGAGAGAGAGAGAGAGAGAGAGAGAGAGAGAGAGAGAGAGAGAGAGAACTTGAAATTAAAAGGGAGTCTATTAGAAAAGATGAAGGGAGAAAAGGCAACAAGACCAATGGGGTAGAAATGACCAGGATATGTTAAATGTGTATATGAATCTGCCCAAATGAAACCCACTAATCTGTGTTACTAATATGACAAAAATACCTCCCCAAGAACAACCATTCTATTTGAAATGTTTTTTTAAAAATGCTTTCCTATTATTCTCAGCATTTCTTTCTAAGCCTCTCACATTCTTTCTATAAAATCTGGTCCCAAACTTTTTGGTGTGTCTATTTGGAGAGAAAATAGCATCTTTATTCCAAGTGCTGCCAGGTTGAAAGAAATTAGAAAATACCTCAATTATAAAATTCACTCCCAGTTCAGAGATGCAGACTGTAAAAAATGTATACTTTGGAATGATGAGAATGATATTGAGTTTTCCCCTTTTAGACTTTATTCCAGAAGTCTTTGATCCTGTGTTGATATTGGCTTCTTACAGGAAAATTTGCCAGTTGTCTGGGGTCACTTGCAGCCATGAACTACTTTAGCTTACATTCATTGCTGAAGATGCTCTTTGACTCTGCAAGCATAATGAATTTGGACCACAAATTCCTGGGTGAATCAACTTGTGGTTATGAATGAGAATTCTCAGGGGAAATACTGTTTCCATTCTACCAAGTTATCAAGGTTGAAATTGGCAAATTGCATTTGCTGTTCCTTTTGCTTATAGCTTCTTTTTTTTGGTTTTGTTTCATTTGTATTTTTCTTATTTATTTACTCTTAGACTTTGGGTTCTATTTTTATGAAGGGTTTTCTCTCATACTGTCTATATATTGGGAATGTCAGCTTTATCTCTTATTTTCCTTCCATGTTCAAACAACTTTCAGAGTCGAGGCCAAAGTTTCTAGGGTCCCCTAGAATATCCGAGGGTGAAGATGACTTTGCTGCTGACCTATCATCAGGTTTCAATTTCAGTTCGTTTTCTTTTTGAAGACTTCTTTCTTTTGATTTAACTGAACAATGCATTTTAAGATTTTCCTTATTTTTTTTTTTTTTTTTACTGAGAGACTCATAAGGGTAACTATAAGGGTTATAAAACATTTGAGTACCCTTAAAATGAATCTTTCATTTAATTAAGACATGACTTTAAGATGAAAATAAATTTTGTTTCATTATATAATTGCAGTAATGATATCTTTACTATTCTGAAAATTAGCTGTTCTGTACATTTCATTGATTTAGGGAATCACCTTAGCTTTGAGATTATCTGTCCAAGTTCTAGCTTGGTATCAAAATCATTGATGGAAATGGACATGCTGAGGCAAGAAATCTCAATTTTTTTTGAGTTTTCAGAATTAACAGGATACCCCAAAATCTTTATTTTCAAATCATCTGTCTGATTTTCTTTACTAATTTGATATTGAATCCAATTACTTTTTTCTCTTTTTTGAGACTATGTCTCATTCTGAGAGTAGAGGCTGGTCTTGAACTCACTGTGCAGCCTAGGCTGGCCTAGAACACATGGCAGTCCTCCTGCTGCAGCCTCCTAAAGACCTGGGATTATGGTGAATGGTGAGTGGTGCCATTCCTGGATAATTTTTATGTGGTCCTGAGGAATTGAACTCAGGTGCTTACACTTGCTAGGCAAGCACTGTAATCACTGAACTATACCCTCAAGCCCTTAATAAATATTTTCTAAGCCAGAAAAGATATTCAGTACTATCACAATTTTTGTTTATCATAATTATTTTTGTTAAATTATTTTGGCTTTTGGTTTCCATTAAGTCAGATTACATAGTGTTTTTTATTTTATTTTGGTAAAAAATTCACATAACATAAAATTTAACA
Source organism: Ctenodactylus gundi (assembly GCA_004027205.1). Classification (NCBI taxonomy): domain Eukaryota; kingdom Metazoa; phylum Chordata; class Mammalia; order Rodentia; family Ctenodactylidae; genus Ctenodactylus; species Ctenodactylus gundi. The sequence goes on along the minus strand of PVKB01002683.1, from coordinate 112,469 downwards.
TTTTTGTAAATACATGAATTCCAAATTCTGTAACACATTATAATCACTCCTTTTTCAGAGGTTCACCACTTTTTTATCTGACCATTGCCTCTCTCTCTACCCTTCCATTTGTCTTGGGGCCTTTGCATGTTGCTATTTTTGTGCATTTCATAAGAGGGACGCCCATCTATAGTCAGTCTTTTGTGCTTGGTTCATTTCACTGAGCATTATTAACTCTAGGTGGCCCCATTTTCATTCAGACTTCATATCTGTCTTTATAGCTGCATAGTATTCCATTGTGTAGAGGTAACACATCTTCTTTAACCATTCCTGTATGCATGGGCAGGTAGGTAATTTCTGGGATTTGACTATTATGAATTGTGCTGCTATCAACATGGAAGTGCATGTGTCTTTTCAGTATGTTAACTTTATTTTTTGGAAACACACCCAGGAGGGCAGTAGCTGGATCAAATTGAATTTCCATTCTCAGCTTTCTAAGGAATCTCCAGGCTGCTTTCCATAATGGTTTTACCAGCTTGTGTTCTCACCATCAGTGGAGTAGAGTTCCTTTTTTCCTGCACCCTCACCAACAATTGTTTCGTTTTTCAAGTTCTTGATGTAGGCCATTCTCACTGGGGTTAGGTGAAACCTCAAAGTTGTTTTTGTTTGCATTTCTCTAATGGCCAGTGATGAACATTTTCTCATATACTTGTTGGCCACTTGTACTTCTACTTCTGTGAAGTTTCTTTTCATTTCAGCTGCCCACTCCTTGATGGGGTCACTTATTTTAGGGGGTTTTATGTTTTTCATTTCACTGTATATTCTAGATATTAATCCTTTGTCTGAAGTGTTACTGGTGAATATCTTTTCCCACTCTATGGGTTGTCTCTTCACCTTACTGATTGTTTCTTTTGCTGTGCGAAAGCTTTTCAATTTAATGTAGTCCCATTTGTTGATTCTTGCTGAGATTTCTTATGCAGTCGGTGATCTGTTCAAAAAATCCTTGCCTGTCCCTGTGTCTTTTAGGGTTTTACCTAACTTGTCTTCCAATAAATTCTGTTTCTGTTTTGATGTCCAGTTCTTTGATCCATTTTGATCTTATTTTAGTGTGTGGAGAGAGATGTGGGTCTACTTTCATTCTCCTGCATGTGGAGATCCAGTTTTCCCAGCACCATTTGTTGAAGATGCTGTCTTTTCTCCAGTGGAATGTTTTGGCCCCTTTGTCAAATATAAGTTGATTAAGCATGTTTGAGTTTTCTCAGTATCCTCAATACTTATACTGCTTGTTATAATCTTGGTATAGTCCTCAGAGTACCTTTCTTCAGTGGAACAAATATCAGAATCTGGTCGAATAGATAATCCTACATAATGTCAGTTTCACTAAAAAGGTTTATTCCATTACAAATAATTTGAATGGCTATAGTATTAAATCTTGCAGCCATAAATTAAAGTGGTGAGGGGGCAAAGTTGTGAAATATGAGTCAACAAATTTAGGTGTAGTAACTAGACCCATGGAAATATTCGTTTGCTGGCTTGGTTGTTGCATTGAATATATGAAGAATACTAAGCTTAATTGATTGTTTTGAATATGTACAAGAAAAACAGTGGATCTTAGACTACATATGCATGCTGTGAAAAATCTAGTTTCTCAAAAGGGAGTACTAGTATTCTATTTCTGAATGCATGCTGGAGGGTTAAACTATGGAGAAAGTAGATAAAATGTGTAGTGCTTTGCTGACTCACCATGCTCTTTCTATAAGTAGATATGTTGGCTAAAAAGAGACAGAGATGTGAATAGCAATAGGTTTGCATTTGTGCCTAGATTAACTTAAATCCTTTTGTTATGTGTCTAACTCTTTATGTACTTTTCAAGCTCATAATAATTTATTATCAGTTTTCTCATTTGACTATAAAATCTGTGAAGGGAATGCAATTGACTGTTGTTTCCTTCAGCAGCTTGCTGAAATATTGCTTGGCTTTAAGTAAAATATGTGTGTATATGTACACACACAAATATACATTCATTCATATGTTTATTTGTATTTTAAAATTCACTTCTTATAGATGAAAATTGAAAATCATTCTTTATAGACCCTGGATGGAGGAAGGACTATCAAAAATTGTTTTCTGCGCCTCTGCCATATGCACACTAGAACATTCCCTGTACATATATCTTTGTAGACTTTTATGATTATAACTAGGTGATAACTTTCTAGTATTGTTGTAACTGGAGTTAGTGAGTAAAGTATTTTATTTTTGGATTTGCAGTATATTTTTCATAATACCTTAACAGTCACTTACCTGCTTTAATTGCCAGTTAAGGTGTCAGAAGAACTTTTCTATAATTAGCATTGTTGTCCTGATTTCTTAGTATACAAGCAGTTACAATAGTTACCATCTTAATTGGTTGTGAATCCATTACGGAGCCTTCAGAATGTTTAAAGAAAGGGAAAGATTGACCAGTTCATACTCTTAATAGCATAAATGTTACTATTAAGTGTTTAAACTGTACATCTTCCCTTCAGATATTTCATTGGCCCAAAAATAAAACACATGAAATTACTAAAGGGAATGAGAGTAGAGATTGCCTAATCTACCAAGGTAAGTGAATAATTTTTGTGGTGATGTGTAGTGAGCTTGCTTTTTCCAGAATATTAAGGCCACACTCATGGGCCAAAAGTTCTTTTTGATTACAGAAAATCCTGGTATATCTCTGACCTTCAGATAGATGTCTCCTATACTCCTGTGAAAGCAACTCCAGTCTCTGCTAATTTATTTTTTGATGTCTAAGTACAAAGAGAGTGCTAGAGTACATAAAGTATTATTTAAGAAATAATGCCAATGAATGTGATTACCCAACATCCTCAAAGCTTAAAGGGTTGTATACAAACAAAACAAAAACATGCCAGTTTGAGCTGAATTAAACCGTAGTTTCTTTAACAATGTGTGAGAAAAACATATTTGTACTCTTAGTTACTTTTTCATTGCTGAGACAGAATACCTCAGCATCCACAACTTATGGGAGAAAAGATTTATTGTAGCTCACAGACTTGGAAGGTCTCAGTCAGTCCATTTGTCATTCATGGGAAACTGGCAATGGCAATACGTGTCTGACAGAAAATAGCCACTCAGGGAGTGTCCAGGAGAGGCTGGGGCAAAGGTTTGCATCCTTCTGTGGCACATGCCTATAATCTACCACATGCTTGTCACCTACTACAAACCTGTAATCCACCCTTCTGGTCAGGTGACACTCTGAACAGCACATGAAATCCAGTACATCCAAATACATGTGGCTTTTGGGGACCATTCCAGATCTAAAAATAACATTTGTATATAATTTTTTCTTTAGCAATTAGTACATTGTAGCATTAAACAAATGCCAAATAGTAATGGCTGCTGCTATACATTTATTATGCCACCTTAATATTATCCTTTAGCTATATTAGGTAGTGAACTTGGGAAGTGAAATTATAAAAGATGGTAATGGCAGAAAACGTGTTTAGATAGCATCAAATTGTTAATTACAATCATAACAATATTGAGGCAAACTAGTATTATTAAGCAGTATACTTTTCACATTTTGACGATAATGACCATATATACCCAAATGTTTCATTTTTGTCTATGCCAAGAAAGGTGCTATAGCTTTTTGTGTCTTGGGACTGAGTTCTCCAGCTACTTCTTTGCCTGAGCATTGTCTTCAGTTAGAAAAAAATGACTCAAATGATACCCATCCTGTGGTTCCTCATTCTTACATAATGATCTTAAAAAACTCTTGATTTTCTCTGACATTTACCTTTTTCTCTCTCTAGATTTCTGAGATCTAAGTTTAGGCTCTGCTGTGCTATTGACTTATTTTACTAGTCATTTTTACTCTTGAGTCTCTAGTATCTTGGCCTCTGTAATAAATATTTGAGCAAAATGGTCACCATGGTCTCTTCCAGTTTCATATTACAGGTCATAAAACAGTAAATCCCTCCATACAGTCTAATGAGTTAACAATCAAACTAAAACTACTTTCTGTGTACTGTAATGTCTTTTATAATCATCCCTGCCTATGTACCCTACTTCCATTTCATACCACAATCCTCTATTTACTACAAACCTTCAAAATTTATTTGTAAACAAATCCTTTTCAAATTATCCTAGTAAGAGTGTGTCATCAGCTTCCTGTTATAGAAATCAGCTCAAATAATACCTTCTCAGAAAGGTTTTCCTTGACTTCATTTTTTTCAATTTAAGCCACTTCATGGTATTTACCCATATACTATCATATCTCCTTTTACATTTCCTTCAAATTCTTTATCACAGTGAGTTGTTGCTTTTGTTTCTTCTCAGGCCAGACTAGGAGGTTAGTTCCATGAAGATAGCACGTGGTGTGTTTTGTTTATCGCGGTATCTTCAATGCAAACACAGTATCTGGTACATAAAAAGAGTTCAGAATTACTTCCTAAATGTTTACTGTTGGAAAGAGACTGATAGGTGTTGAAGTGATGTGTGAACCAAAAATCAGGAGCACAAGAGTCCCTGTGGTACATGGTGGGATCACAGCCTAACAATCAATCTAAACTGATATTTTGGATAGCTCTAAAATAAACCATAGGAAAAACTATACCATTTGACAGCTTTTTCTCAGGAAGATAGTCCTGTTGAGAGATCTGAGAGTGCTTTAGTGAACTTATAGGTCCCCATTGTTCTCTAACCAGGGCTTTGTTCTTTTACCTCTTCTTAGATTAGGCTCCAGAGATAATCATATTAGAAAACCTAAATTGAAATGGACCCCAGAGTAATTTTAGGGAAGAAAGAAAGAGTCAGGGTGAGTGTGATATCAAACAATATATTGCTTAGCTTGTTGTTGTCTTTCCAGTGCTAGTATATAAAGGAAAAAACACAATTCAGGATTTAGTTAAGTATCATGTAACCTTGCCAAAATTGTGGAAGCAAACAGTTTAATAACTTTTCTCCAAAAATAATACAGCCAACTTAATTTATGTAAAAGAACAGGTACAAAAACTCTCAGAGCCCCAAGTTTAGAGTCTGCTCTGCCACAGACTTATTAGATATTTCAACTTGTTATGGCTCAGTGTTGCTATGTATAATAAATATATATGTATAATAAACTAAAGGAAATGATCTCTATGTTTTCCTCTAGTTTAATATTTTGTGACTTTATTATATGGACAAAGTACCATTATTTGAACAAGTATTTGCCTTTAAGTTTTTTCTGGTTACTATATTTTAGAATGAGAAGTCATAACATTAGAACTCAGAGTAAAAGTGAGTATTTAGAGACTATACAGTCATCATGAACATATTTTTATAATTCCTGCTAATTAATAGGCATCAATTCTTAGGATTCTATAGCTGAATCTTGTTCAAGTTGTGTCTTAATCATATCAAATTTACCATGATAAATACAGTTGAGTACATAGATGTCCCCAAACCACACTCACAACATGTATGATCAATAGTTAAAGTCATAATACTCTTTTGGGATGAGAACTAAATGAACCCTGAAAACAATGTATTAATCTCAGAGCATTTCCTTTCTTTTTCCTTAAACATCCAATGAGAAGTGCTTTGTTTTAGTATTGTATAATATTTGTCATTATTCACATTTATATGAATAAACATGATAGAGTATTATGAAAATCACACCACAACCACTTTTATTACTTTGAACAAAGTGACTTTCCTAATTTACATTCACCTGCTACCTTCTATGTGTCACAGTCTACCACCATGTGAGAAATAAACATTTATTCTAGGAAACTGTTTAGAAAACAGATTCATTTTTACTGAGATTGTTTGGAAGTTCAACTGCAGTGGTTAGGTGAGATTGCTTATTCAGGCAACATATGCAGATGAATTGTGCATATACTCTTGTGGTAAACATTGGTCATGTTTATCAAAGGGCACCACACAATGTGAATTGTTTTATGTTATACCTGAGATTGATACATTCATTGCATGTTTATCCATTATAAGGAACCTTACTATGGTAGCAGTTGAAAGGTAGTGGGGGAATGGTTAAAAAAAATAATCCCTAAACTACAAGGAAGAAACAAAGAAACAATTGCCTGAGAAGAGATACCAAAAGAGTAATCCTGAAGGGTATGATACAGTAAGACAATGATGTGGAGACTTTAAAGTTGTTTCTTATTTACTCTCTCATTTGAATCTCATTAACTGATGAGTTATTGGGGGGAGGAATGATGATGATTTTTAAAAGCTGAAACAAAAGTTTTGCTCTTAATAAATAGTCAGTGATTAGTAAAAGTAAGGACAACCTTCAATTAAACACTTATTCATTGAAATGTTGACACTATAATGTAATTTCAAGTATCTCCACTAATTGATTTCCTGTATATCTGGAAAGAGGGTGATGAATATGAGCAAATAAACTTTGATATTGAGTGGATTGCTGGGAAACATGAGCTTATAGAATTATGATGCTGGCAAGGCTATGGGGAAAAAGAGCACTGTAAACTGGTATAATCACTATGGAAATCATAGGGAAATTCTCAAAAAGCTGAATATAGAAATTCCATGTGACCCAACAATACCCCTTCTGAGTATCTTCCCAAAAGAGTAAAGATATCATATTACAGTGATACATGCGTGTTCATGTTTATAGCAGCTCATCTCATAATAGCTAAATCTTGGAAGTAGCCTATATGTCCATCAATAGATGAGTGAATAAATAAAATATAACACACACACACACACACACACACACACACACACACCTGCTCACACACACACTGGGGTAATATTCTGCCATAAAAATAAATTTAAGTCATATGAAGGAAAATGGATATACCTTGAGAACATTAGTCTTACTGAAATAAATCCAAAACAGAAGGTTAAATATCACATGGTTTCTCTATTATGAGAAACTAAACTTTTAAATAAATAAAAGATCAGAGAGAGAGAGAGAGGGAGAGAGAGAGAGATGGTAGGAAACAGGGAGAAATACTTGGTGGAGAAAGAAAAAAGAAAGACCTGGTAAAAGGGGAAGATGGGAGTGGGGAAGGGGAAAGGGAAGTAAAAATAATTGTGACATGTATATGCTCAAGTTCCCCAAGACGTAATTACTATATACCACACATATAAGATAATAATGAAAAGAATAATTTTGGGGGGTAGAGCTAGGCTATAGCGCTGCACCTCATTTCTCTTTGAAGACAGGATAAGAGGAAATGAGCTGGAATGGCTGCAGACGGAGTTGAGGGGGGCTATCAGGAATGATTTCCTAGCTCGAGGCATTTAATAGGTCATCAGGGAAGACGTGGAGCTGCCTGCAAAGCTTTAAATTTGGGAGAAATTCCTGTCAGTCAGGCAGTGGTTAGAGACGCACCTCAGCGCAGACCACTGGGATGGAGCCAGGCCAGGAAGATCAAGCTGAGGTGGGTGAGGGGAGTTAGAGGATGTTAGCCCAGCTCAGAGCTAACCCTGGAGGAAAAACGGGAGCATGTCCTGGTCTTTTGACATTCTATTTGACTATCCATATTAAATTTTTTGTTGTGGCTATGTATATACACAAATACAAGAAAGCTTCATGAATATTGTCACACATCATATTTTATATTATGCCAGTATTGCTTTGATGCTTGTTCATCTTCATTTAAAAGTTACATTTTATTTTGTTTTCAGCTCATACCCAATTATGTTTAAAAATGAATAGCCATATGTGATAGTGTGTGTCTGTAATCCCAGCTACTTGGGAGGCTGCAGAAGGAGAATCATTTGAGACCACGAGTTCAAGACTAGCCTGGGCAATGTAGTAAGAACTTATCTCAAAACCCAAACCAAAACAGCAACCATAATATAGAAATACATTATTTAAAAGGTAAACATTTCTCACTAGATTAATATTAGATCATGAGTTCATGGTTGTAAGTTCAATGAAATAGTCTTCTGATTATAAGGAATCGTTTCATTTTCTGTGTTTGTACCTTCATTATCCAGACCTCATTTTATATAGTAGATGGTATTTCAATCCAAAACAAAGGACATAGTTTTCAATTTCATCTACTCTTTGAATGTTCACTTTTGTAAAAGCAAAAATTATCAATATTCACTATTATAGTAAAATAGATACTGATTTTCTGAAGTTTTTTTTGCTTTGAAAAGTTTTGATTTTATTTGCTTTTTCCATATATATGTAAAGATATATTGTACATATACATACATATATATGCAGTAATGTTTACATTGACCTTGAACATTTTGTGTACATATAAATATATCATGTCAAAATTACATTCTCTTCCCCTCCCCCCATTTTTGATCCTCCTCCAAATCCCCTCTCTTCCATAATGCCCACTACCATCCTCATTTGGTTCTTTCCCCCTTTTTTTTTTTTAACATATCATCTCCTTTTCTCCTTCCCACCCTCTCACTCCCCTTTCCTTTCCTCTTTTTACAAAGTCCATTTTCTTGCATTTTTTATGGTTTTTGTCTTTGTCATATTAGGGAAAACATATATATTCATCTTTCTGAGTCTGATTCATTTCACTGAGCATTCATTTCACTCAGAATTTAACTGAGTCTCAAGGTGCATCCATTTTCCTAAAAATGACTCAAATGTGTCATTGACAATGACAGAGTAATACTCATTGTGTATATATGCCACATCTTTATCCATTCATCTGTACTCAGGCATATTGGCTTCTTCAGAGTTTTTCTATTATCAATTGTGCTGCAATCAAATGATTGATGTCTATTATTTTGTTATGCTTTCTCTTTAGATATTTTCTTTCCTCAATATTTTTTGGTGCTGCTTGTCTCTCTGTCGCTCTCAAAGATTTCTTCAAAAATTTTCTGCAGTACTGGGTTAGCAGTCACATATTTCTTTAGGGATTTTTGGTCATGAAAAATATTTACTTCCCCTTCAATTTTCAAGGATAATTTTGCTGGCTAGAACAACCAGGGTCGACACTTGCTGTCTTTTAAGGCTTTAAAGATTTTGCTCCAGGCTCTCCTGGCCTTTAAAGTTTGCATTGAGAAATCTATGGTAATTCGAATGCGTTTGCCTTGGTAGAACAATGTCTGTTTTTCTCTTGCCACTGTTATATTCTTTATGTTGTATTACTGAGGTTTTGATTATGATATGCTGGGGGGATTCTCGTTGCTGGTTGAGGTTATCTGGTGTTCTGTAAGCTTCTTGAATCTGAAATTTAATTTCTTTTTCTAGATTTTGGAAATTTTCTTTTATGTTTTCAGTGAATAAATTCTTTATACCTTTGGTGTTGTCTTTTGCTGTACTCCCACACCCATAATTCTGAGATTGGTTGGATCATCAATCATCTATTGTATCCAGCTACTTTGCTCATTTCTAATTTTGGAATCATGCCTAATTATATCACTTGTTTTCTCAGCCTTGTCTTCAAGATCTCAAATTCTGTCCTCACAATATTTGAGTTGACTCCCCCTGCCTTCAAATGTATTTTTCATATCCTGAATTTTAGCTATATTTCTTTTCAAAATTTCCACTTCTCTATTAAAATTTTCCTTCATATTTTGTATTTCCTTATTTACATCAGCCAGCTTTTTATTTGTGGCTTCTATATGCTCAGTAAGCTTTGCATCCATTAGGACCACTCTTTCTTTAATAAGTTTCTCTTTAAGTTCACTGATCATTGCCTGCATTTCTTTGAGGATGTCTTGTTTGAACTGGCTGTTCAACTACTTTATTTCTTTCCTTATGAGTTCCACTATTTCAGGGCTCATAACATTAGTTTCTGGGGTCTCAGGCCTTTATGTGGGTGTCCTGTTGCCTTGTCTTCTTCCCATGTTTCTATTGTTGAGAGATTTTAAAGGCCTGGCCAACAGGTTTGTTTGAATGAGTATGAGGTTGTTGGGGAGGAGCCAATATTTCTTTGAGTTCTGTGTTGGGAGTAGACAGTGAAGGACGACCTAACAGCATCTGAGGTATCATGATCACACCCAGCTTCCTCAGGAATGCTTTCCCACCTGTCCTGGCTTCCCTCCTCTGAGTGTGGTGCTCTTCACCTTTGGAAGTGCTCCCACTACACCTGATCTGTTTAGGGGTCAGTGGCCTTGTTCTCCTTTCCACAACTGTCTCTTGTGCCAGTTTCTTCTTATATGCTGTTTAAAAGTGACCCGCAAAACCCTGATGTTCTCTTCTGAGCCTTCTTTTATTCTAAACAGATCAGTCTCAAGCTCTCTTTTAAAAAATGGCTCCAGCTTGTGTCACTGCCTGTTATGGCTGCTGAGCACTGCTTCTGGTCTAGGTTCTGGGAGGCATTTTCTAGGGGGAATTCACATTATGTTTGCAGATTGTATTACCCACAGGTTTGTTTTTGGAGAGTGAGTTTACCAGCTGCTGTAAATTCCCACTTCTACCAGATTCACACTTACGTCAGTCTGAGATTCCAGGCTCAGGCTTTTCCTCCAGCTGTGGATGTGGGTTGTTCGGATTGCTCTCAGTCAGCCTGGAGCTACTTCATGGGCTGCTATTTTCCTTTCTGCTTCAGATGTGTTTTCAGGATATCTGATCTTCCTGTGGCCTTCTTTTAATCATCAGAGTGCTCCTTCCTCTCCTAGCTAAGTTGAAGAGGCATTTTTTTTTTAAATGACAGTTTCACCTTTTTAAGTGAGTCCCTGAGGAGACATTGCATAGCTGTGTTGCTCAGCTGCCATTTTAACCGGAAGTCTTGCAAAAAGTTAATTAGGACTGATTCTTTATATTCTGACAATAAAAACTCACTTTGTAGTTCAAAGGAAACATTACCTGATTACTTTTATCATCTGTAAGCCGCTCTCAATTCTAATAATATTTTAAAATTGGATGAAAATCTCATGACATATTTATTAGTATTTTTTTATATTGTAATGAAACAGTGACAGTGATAGCCCTCTACAAATCTTTTAACATTCATTAGTTTACTTAGGCCTTATAATCAATGAAGAAACAATTATCATCCAAATACTATCTCTCACTCAATATTAAAAACATTCTAATTAAAATTTAATCAAGTATGAAAGAGAATGCTAAGAAAGTGATGTGTGTTTCTTTTTTAAAAACACTAAAAACATCCTCTTCTATGGCTAGGAATGCTCCACCATGAACAGAAAAGAAAACATATGATTTTAGTAGCTTAATGAAAGAGCAGAGCCTTTACTTAAGGATCTATAATTATAAAGACCTATAATCATCCTGCTAATTCAGGATAGGGAATTCTCAGCACCTCACAGTAATTGTCTGGGGGTCTGAAAGAAGCAGGAACACCTGGAGTCTCTGTGAGATACATGACCCTGAGGCGGGGTCAGCTGCACGGACATGTGATTTACACAGTTGCCCGAAGTCGAAGGCTCAAATGCTCTACTTCCTCTTCTTTGAAATGCTTAATGGTTCCTGAATAAGGAGCCCACATTTTTGCTTTTCTATGAGTCTTACAAATATATGGCCAGTCCTGACCCAAAGGAATCTGAGAGACTAGCACTATCCCAGTAAGATCCATGCTATCATCTTTGCCAATAAGATACACTGAGCAAACTTTAGAGTAGACAGTACTGCAGACTGGTTCCTCCTAAAATATAAGTATCAATTTGAAGAGCAAAGAATATTTTTGATTCAATAAACAAGGATAATTCTTAAATTATCACAAAATTTCCCACAAATATTTACAATTAGTAAAATATTTTCATCATTTTTCATGGAGTATTTACATACAATTCCAGTGTCACTGACATTATATTTTACAAGCTTTCATTTGTCCCTTAAAGTGATGATATACATAGTATATACAACCTACCATAGAGTAAAAAATGAGACAACAATTCCCAGTGATGTCTGGTGGCTGAATATATTTTTGGTAACCCCAAACAAGAACCCTCCACACCAACCCCTTATCTTCCAGAAGCAGGGCCTTCTGTAGTTTGCATGGGTGGAATGTGGTCTGAGATGAAGGGAAACTTTGATGCTGTAGAATGACAGAAAATCTGAGCTGTCCACACACCCCCCTCAGCCAGTCATAGCAGCTCAGTGAGTTACAGCTGCTTCCAGCTTCTACAGTAACAATTTTAGGTAGGAAAGAGCACCTGTCTCCCCACTAAACTTGAGATAAATCATAAAGCAGAAACAAAAATCACTGGTCATGTGAGTGGTATCCATCATGATGTGAGTATTGTGTTTCTGGCTTACCTTTCACAGAGCTGTAAGCTGTAGCACCTCCACAGGGCCCCTGAGTTTAGATCACTCAGTACGTACATCCGACTAAACTGAGGTCACTTGTGAGTTGCAGAGAACCACCCAAAGCCTGTGGTGATTTGTGGCTTGCACTGAATAGGTGACCAGTAACAGTTGAGAAAGTTCTACTAGTATTTATATTGTGTCAAAAGTTCAAATCATAAGATGCTCATGCCAATTTATGTTTCCTATGTCAGGAGTGTGATAGGAGGGGATCCAAATCTTGGGTCTTATAATGGGGCTTTTTACATTAGACAGACAGAAACCTCTGCTGAAAGGAAGAACTATCCAGGATATCTTCCCAGGGCTAAACACTTACTTTTGCTGAGGAACATGTATGACTTCCTGGGACACAGTGTTCACTTCCTGCATTCCTTGACCTGAAAAATGTTCAGGTGCTCTTCAGGTTCATGTCTTCACGGAGCAATCTCACTTCACCAGGATTAAAGCAATATCACTCACAGCTGAAAGTCATCAAGCACAATAGAAATAGCTCTAACATTCAGTTTTATGATCAAGTTTCAGAGATACTGCAGGGGACAAATTTAGACCTTATGGAAAACTAACATACAAACTTCACTTTCCACAATCTGAATAGACATACTACCATCACCTTTGGCATGCAGTCTTTGCATACTAGTTGACTATATTATTGTCAAGCTTATACTGGTGAGGAATGCTTTTGTAGGGCTTGAGGTTGAGGTCCAGCACAGATATAGACAAGGCCAGCTGGGACTTTGATGAGGGGAATATGAGCCCCCAATCAGAGCTTGTGTCCACAGACAGAGAGCACAGTCCTGATGGAGCAGCCCTTGGCATTCATGGTGACTTGGTATTGTTGCAATTTTATTAGTACAAAGGCCAATGTCCCATCATTTTTTATGAAGAGCTTCTGGTAAAACACTTCATTGTATGACCTAGTTGTAATATTTTTCTCTCCTTGGGAAACTCTTGTAAGCACTGCTAAACCCAATTGTATGGTGGACAGAAGCCTTTGATGTCCAGGAGGCCCAACATCTGAACTGAGAAGATTTTGTTCAGAGGATAGCCCTTCAGTCACCTTGAGCACTGGAGAGTGTTTCCTCCTTCGCAACACAAGCTCTGCAAAATGGCTAGCTTCACAGACATGTGGCTCCTTGTCTTACTTACTCAGTAGCACCCATGAGATGATATGCATCTGCTCCTGGATTACAGTCACAATGCAGTGTGTCCCACTGGTCAGATCATTGAAAAGGGAGAAGGAAGGCTTCAGGTGGTTTGTTAGCTCTTTCCCGGCAGCTACTGAGCTCTGGGTGTCACCACAGCCCTGAATCTGCTCAATATTTTTACACATCTTCGAGTTGCTTTGTGCCTCCTAGACCAAGTACTTCCAAAACAAAGTGCTTTCTCAGTTTCCTGAGAAGAGATAAAGGGGACACTGTTTACTTGTTTGCTTCCACTTCCCAGTTGCTGCCTTGAGGTGCTGGTGCATGCGGTAGCAACACACCTTATGTTTCCCCTTATGGGTCATGTCAATGGAGAAATGATTAATCCATATTTTGGCTTAACCTATACACAGAGAACTGGCCAGTGCTCTGCAAAGCAGTAGGTTTGAAGTCTTACTAAGCTGGGGAGGTACGAAGCATAACCACTGAGAGTTTTCACGTTCCGTCGCAACAAGGGTCTGATCTTTAGTACCCTATCTTTAAACATAGCTGTTTCACAAACTCAAAAGCAGCTGAACAACTTCCCCACAGTGCGCATAGTTCTACCCCCACAATGCTTTCATGACATTTTTGCTGAAGTCTACTGTGATTTATAGGTGCTGGAATATGTCTTCTGAGGCTTTTGTATTTGTAGAAAACTTTCAGAAAATGTAGCACAACACAGCACTGCATGTGGGCTGCTACCAAGCTCTTGTTTCTTTCCCTGTGGTACCCCCACTCATTCTAGTCCATATTCCCCTTCTCCATACCTGGTGTGGCCCTGTGGGCCAGGATGTGAGGATGCAAGTTAGGTTCATTTGCCTTGTCAGACTCCAGCTGTTATTGTCTGGAGGGAAGCACCTGTCATCAACTGACTGTGTCCAGCTCAGCTTACAAAAATTTTTTTTGGTGACTGATGGAAAACAGAGAAAAGAAAAAAAGCATTTCTCTCTTGGCACCATGGGTCCTACATTATTTTAAATAGATTTTTCAACTGGCTTTCTAGATCAGCATTGTCTAAACATTTCTAATTGCCCACACCAATAATTATAAAAAAGTATACACATGCATCTTTTCAATATGAGAATATGAGTTTTTGCTCATTAAAAGTTTTAAGTTCTTACTGTATTACTATAAAATTGTTATTTGTCAGTATTAGCCAGTGAAACATTCGTGTAATTCACTGTTGGGATTAATTTAACACTGTCATTTAACTAAGCCAATAAATATAATAATATAACAACAATGTAAAGAGTATGAGGTGTTTCATAGTTTTTTGCTCAGTCTTTGAACTATGGTTTCTATTTAAGACCCTCAGTATCACAGTTCAGACAAAGCACATTTTAAAGTTCAATGGCTGCTTTTGGGTAATAGTTACCATATTCAGTTTTACAAATCTATATATTTTAAAGCCTAAAGGTGGTAAAGAAGAAAAGAGAAGTTGCAGATTTTAGTGTTTTCCCATATCTCAGTGAACGATCTCAAAGATTACCTGAAGTATTTGAATCCTATGTGAAAAACTAGTGCTCCTCAGTGATGATTGAATTTATCCAATTTCTATGTATGACATTTCTAAAAGATGAAGTGTTAACACTCTGGCTAACACTAATGCAAGTATTCCTACACACACACACACACACACACACACACACACACACATTTCTATCAAGAGAAGAAAAAATTAACTCTACCTCTGGATGAGAGGATTATGAACATTCACATTTAAAAAGTGTATGGGATATATCCTGCAGACATCTTTGGTAAAATATAGGATTGCCACAATTCCTGGAAACTTCACTATACTGACCCCTCTAGCACAGAGCTTTGTACCTCTAAGTACAAGCACATTCTTGTTTGAGAAGGTGGGGAGGAGCTATGAGAAAACTGGAGTACCGGCTAGAATCTGTCAGGTCGCGGAAGACTATTTGTGCATGCTGTGGAGCTTGAACATTCTCTCATTGGTGATTTTTTTCATCATGGGAATAGTAGTCAGAGTCTTGTTTTTAAATAGTGTTTTTCTGACTGCAATTGGAAGATGGATTTTAGAGTCCAAGACAAGGCCTAGGGCAAGTAGAAAACAAACAAATGTATTTATTACAGCAATGATCTCAGCTTGCTCACCAACTCTCGTCAGATACACATGCTTGCTTATTAAGATGTTCCACTTGGAACACTTGTCAAGTGAAGTTCTAAAAATAGTATGTTAAGAGAAGCAATTGAAAAAGCTTGTGATGAAATGTTAAGTGTTTGAATCTTAATGAGTTTACTTGACCTATACTTAAAAATGTCCACTCCTCTTTGTCTTCACAGTTCCCTTCTGCTTCCATGCAATTCAGTCACAAATTATGTTGTTTTGCTTTGTTTTTTTTTTTTTTTTTTTTTTTTTTTTTTTTTTTTTTTTTTTTTTTTTTTTTTTTTTTTTTTTTTTTGGTACTTGGGATTGAATCCAGCATGTTTGCACTGAACTACATCCTCATTCCATCCTTCATTACGTTCTTTCACTCTTTCTTCCTCTCTCTCTCTCTCTCTCTCTCTCTCTCTCTGTTTCTTTATTTTGAGACAGAGTCCAGACTAGATCCTAAATTATTATCCTCCTATGTCAGCCTCTCAGAGTGCTAGGATCACAGGTATGCACCACTTTGTAATTTGAAAAGATATTTTCAGTGAGGATACTTCACCTGTCTGTATGGTGTGCACAGAACCCAAGGGCTTTGAGAGTAATAATGGAGATGGTTGGCATCAGGGCTTGTAGAAAGAATGTTGAGAAATATTACACAAAAAAAGTTGATCTGTACCTCACAAAGTTGTCTATATTATAGAAAAAAGCCATGTTAAAGAATTATTCTAGATTAGATGATACTGAAAAAGTTATGATAACTAGCCCAACCTGGTGGTATAGATTCAAAATCCCAGCATCTGGAAGCCTGAGGTAGGAGGATCACAAGTTTGAACCCTGCTTGTCAATCAAGTGAACTAGGTGAGATATTGTCTCAAAATCAAAGCCAAAAAATTAGATGGGGCTGTAGGTCATTGCAAAAGCCATGGTTTAGATTCTCAGTACAAAAAAATTAACTAAATGAAATCCCATTTGAAAAATTATCATAAATAGCTGAACTGTAGCCTGTACTCCATAGTGTATTCAGGACCAGCCTGGGCTATAGAGCAAGACCCTATCTCAAATAAACCCCTAAATTATAAAAGTTGGCCAAGTGTTCATCAACAGATGAATGGATGAATTAAATGTGGCATATACACATAATGGAGTATAACTCTGCATAAAGATAAACGTGAATCTTTTGTAGAAAAATGGAGCTGGAGACCATTATACTTAGTCAAGTGAATCAGACCCAGAAAACTGAACACCATGATTTCTGTAATATGAGAAACTCTAGGTACAAACATGTAATAGAGCCTAACAAGAAAGAAGGAAGCAGGGTGATAGATGGGTTTGTAGAAAGGAAAGGGGGGTGTTAGGGGAAAAGAGAGTAAGCGTGAAGTTAATGTGATAGGTATGTGCACTGATTTCTTATTTTTAATAGAACTATTGTATATTGAACACGCTAATAAAAATAAGACAAGCATTTGGGGGTCATTATATAAATTTAAATATTAACAGTGTCTCAGATGTTATTATTGCAACAATATTAAATTTCTTGAATTTACATTGGTTATATATAAGAGAATATCATTATTCTTAAGAAATACATGCTTAAGTATTTCAGGGTGAAAGGTCCTGTGACCTGCAACTTCAACTTGCTCTTATATGGCTCCACAGAAAACTAAAATGTGCTTATATATAAATTAATCTACTTAATGGAAAAATATGAAGCAAATGTGACAAAAGTGTTAGCTGCTAACCGTTTTGATAAAGAAGTACGAATATATATTAAACTGTTATTTTTCTGAAGATTTGCAGTTTTTGAAAATCTCTATTTTAGTGATACACAATTAAATATTTACAAATATAATGGCATGTCTAAATTTGTCTTAGAATAATGACAATGGAGTGCAATGGACACCGTAATTCAGGGACTCATGAGACTGAGGCAGGAATTTGAGGCCAGGTTGAGCTACATAGGAAGTTCAGGATCAGCCTGGACTACATAGTGAGATCCTGTCTCAAAAAAATTGAATAGTGGCAAAGAAAAGAGAGAGTGGATGGAAGTATCAATGAAGTAATTACCAAGAGTCACAGATTGTTGCAGCTGGATTCATTATATTATTCTGAACCTTTTCGTATGTGTTTGAAGATTTCAATAAAAAGATATTTAAAAGAAGGCCCTAATATTAGTCTCCAAGCAAGGAAAAATATCGTAGTCCATCCCCCAAACTAAGTAGAAAGAAACAATACTGACATTGAAGGAAGAACTTTCTTTAAGTTACAGCTTTGCCAGTTCTATTTTAATGCTTTGAGAAAAGCAGATATCACACACCACATGCTTTCATCAACAATTTCTGGATGCTACTGTTGTGTTGATTGGTTCCTTGGTTTATATTTAATTTGCTTATTGAGTAATTCAGCATTAATTGAGGTTGAGAGAGGAGTAAAGAATAAAATTGGAAAATTGCATAAATAGGTTTATTCTGGTTTGAAATATCAGATAAGAAAGAGAAATTTCCAGAAAGCTCTCTATTCTGTCAAACTCCAGCTTATAAGTGGTCGTTTGTAATAAAACTGAAGTGAGTTGTTAAAAAATAAATGCTTCTATTTTTTAAAAATAAATTTATGTAGTGAAAGTTCACAGCTGTTTTCCTTTCCTGACCTTTCCTAACACACACACATCCAAGTGTTCATGTGCTGAAAATTTGTCAGAAAACATAATTGTATAAAATCTCAAATTCTTGTTGAGATGCAATCTCGTTTCACACTTGTACTGTTTTTCAAAGTTCCCTGGGTGATACTTACCCCAACCAGGGATTAAAGAAAAATAAAAATTATCTCCCAAAATTCTGAATTTTGTTATGGGTTCAGTTATAAGGCCCTTTCACAACACCAAAACACAAAATACTTTGTGTTACTCATGGATTACAAGGGGATTAACACTGGAGGAGGGCATTAACATGGTGAAGAATTGTGAGATCACAGAGAACAACCAAAGCTCTTGTTCATTTCCCAGCTTGAGAGATTTACACTCTGATTTAAAAGTAGGTTTTGGATTATTTTGTTTTCTTAGTACAATTTAGTAACAGAATAATGAGATGTTATAGCATTTTGGTATAAACATTTAACGTATTATAATAATTTTCACTCCCACTAGGATTTAAATATTAACAGACATAAATGGTCATTTATACCCCTGAGAAAATATGATCAGTTCTAAAAATGATATTATGCATTGTGAAATTTCATTAACTATAAAATTAAAATTAAAGATTCTTAAATTTTCCCATTATAAATATAACGATCATTGTAAACAATATGTGAAAACTATACAAATATTTTGTTTCTTAAGAAAGGGGAAATTTAATAGAAATATAAAGCTTTATTATTTTATATGAAATTGAATTAGTGAATTGGCTTTATATTATTCTAACCTATAAAATTACAATAACTAATTTATGACAAAGCAAGATGAACATGTATCATTTATTAAAGTAATGAAATAATATGACTATATATGTCAAAAGAAAGCAGTTGTAAATAATTAGAATAATTTCCAATACTTGTTGGGGGTGATTAAGCTTACTTTAAATGACTCTATTCTGAATCATTCTACTAAATCTTTGTTTTAGATATTGCCATTTCTACTTTCTCTTTTTTAGTCCATATAGTTATTATGGCTTAGTAAAATTATAGCTAAAATATAATTAAATATTTATTGGCAGAGTGAAAATATCACAGACACTTTCAGCTGATGGATCAGCTATTCTCAGCTATAACTTTAGTCATTTGGGTTTATTTTCCAGCACTATCTAGGCACGGCAGATTCTCTAAAAAGAAATACTGAGAAAAAACCCTTGTGGTGAAAGTCTTTTTTCTACTGCACTTCCCCCTTTCCATTTCCCATAATATTGTATGAAATCAATATTCTAGGAGTTTGTGATAGATTTCACAGTACATAAGTAAAATTATCTATACTTACAGCATAAAATTTTTGTGTATTGGTTTTGGTCTATAAAAGCAGCATTGGTGTTTATATAAATATACAAATTTTAGAGCTGTAAGGGATTTTAGAACTTATGAAAGGAACAAATTTCCATTTTGCAATTGAAGAAAGTGGAACCTGGAGAAGGTTTTGAGGATACAACTTTGAGGTACATTCTACATGGTTTCTAGCACAGTCCCCAGTGGCTTGAGCCCTCATTGTCCATCTAGCCCATTGAAACACTCTCTTCATGAGTATTTTGTCCTCTCCTGTGAAACTTTTGTATATCCCCAAAATAAAGACTCCACATAGAAATCTTTGTGTCTGAATCTGCTTTTTTGGTGGAACTCAAGCTAAGATATGTAGATTTCAAAATATCACTTACATAAAGTTCAATGTATTAAGCAAAATTAATTTGAAAAGGAAGAAGTACCATTTATTTTTATTTTTTAACCAAATGTTACAATTAATTTTTATTTATTTCTAAAATTATCTCTTCATATCTTATAATTTATTTGCATACCGATAATTATGTTACTGGATGTCTGAATCTAATAGATTTGTTTTAACTTGATTTAATTTTACTTCCCATGAAAAGAAACAATGAAGAATACAAGTAAAATCTACTCCCACTACGTCCTTTGGAGTTCTTTTAAGGTTTTTTGAAGCCATGTGTGTATAACACCAGAATACCCCATCAATTTCTTTTATAAATATCATGCTAATGGTTTGGAGCTGTGTTTATAAATTTTCTGGCTGTTAATACAGAAGCACCCACTGAAACTGACTAAAACTATTAGAATTTGATTATTTTTATGTTTATCATTTTGTGTTTCTATTTTTTGTTATGTTTATTGTGTTCATACTCCTCAAACCTTATGTTCAAGTTTGGAAATTTTGGTATGGTTCTTTGACAGTTATTTTACATATTACCTGATAACTTCACTAAGTATTGTGCATCAGTCTTAGAATCTTATTTTAATGTAAACTTTATCATGGATGACAAATGTTTCTCTGAAATCAGTGACAACAAAACTGTGGGAATTCCTTTCCTGTACTTGGGAAAGTATTTTCTTCTTGCTTTGTTTCATTCACATCTGTGGGTTTCTGAAAGATGAATTATGCAAATGTGCACTCACTTGGCTGTAGTCTTCAATAAATCATGCAGTTGACCTTCCAAGAAATATATGGTAATCTCTGCTTACTTTTAAAGTCTTATTTATAGATACAAATAGTATCAATTATTAAACTCATTACCTAAGACCAATGGGATCAATGGTCCTTGTCATAAGGATGATCTGTAATTTCAATTCTAAGTAAAGTCCTCATCAAATATACTTGAAAACAGATATCAAAGGACAGGTTTCAGGCCATTTTCACCTTTCCTTGTGGATTGTGGATAAAGTTACCTTCAAGACATATTAGGTTGGCGTAATTTACCATATATTACAAATAATTTCCAGGTAAATATAATATTCTTAGAAAACAATCTTATACTTCTTAACATTTCACCTCAATTTTGATTAAATCTGTAAGTCTTCTTTAAAAAATTCAAATATAGAAAGGAATAGAATTATGCTTCTTACCCAAATTGTTCCCATCCTCTGATAGTAATGGAATTATAATGTGAAATTAAATCTAAGATTAATACCTGATTAAATATCACTATAATCTGTTTGCAGATTTCCATTGCTAGTTTTAGTATTACATGCCAGCCCAGGAAAATAATGTCCCATTTAAAATGCATTACCTTTAATAATACTTTTCTTCGAGCCTGGTAAGATTCAATGCTTTCATAAATTCTACTCCAAAATTTTTGAGAGTCAAGAGAAAATAAATATAGGGATAGTAGTGTTTGTTTTCTATAAACCGAACTACAATGTATACATGCAAATAATTGCAACATGCATTTAGCATCTTCAATTTCAGAAAAATATTTCAGATACTAAGAAAGAAATCTAGCACTGATTTTGTTTCATGAAATATACTATAAATGAAAATGGACCTTAATATATTAAAGTGTATATGCATTCCCTTTTTATTAAAAGTATAGATAACTCTAAGTCAAAAATATACTACTTTTAATTAGACACTAAAGAATTAACAGTTTTAGGTAAAATGCTTTGAAACTGAGAATGAAATTTTTCTCTAGTAGAATAATGAATTACTACCCTCATTAGTAATAACAAAATGTGTTCAACCATTCCTTCACTAAATTTTTAAATAATGTTTTTTGGAATGTGAAGAGAACATTCAGAGAGATTCCTGTAAACAAACATTATATATGAGGGATTTTAGTTTTACTTACATTGTTCACTGCTATGTTCCATTTCTCAGCATTAGGTTAGTCTCTGGAACAATTTTATTGCCAGTGAGAATCAGTCGCCATCACAACATTGCCACGTGTGACCTAAAAACTGAAAGGTTATAATTTAATAAACTATGTTAGAGAAATGATCAAACAGCTGAGGAAATATTATTTTGGCACAATTAGAAATCTTTGGTATAGAAAAGCGTAACACTTGAGTAAAAGGACTAAAAGGACAATAGTCTGAGATAGAAAAAGGAAAATTATAGAAAAATTCCGTATAATTCATATAATTCCTCCGACATTAAATACATTGGAGATGTAGTAGCCAGTAAATGATATTTACCTGGTTTTGCTCTTTGATGGTTTTATACTCAGAAAATTTAAGCAGGTATGACTAAATCTAGATATTGATTTATAATTTTAGAGGTGTTTTGTAGTTGAAGAGATTCAAAAAGAGTCGCTGAAAATGAAAATGATTGAGCTCTCGTAATTGTATTTGTATATTCTTTCATATAACGAATTTTAATGCCAACATTAATGATGGAATATAAGACATATAGGGCTAAAAAAGGAGAAGTGTTATTATAAAAATTTAATTCTTATCCTGGTAAATGGTAAAAATCGTATCCAAAGATTGTTAAAGAATTTTCTGCTCATCGGTCTGATGTGAATTCTTTTATTCTTGGAACCTAGCATACTTTTCTTTGCTTTTGAACCTTGTGCTGTCAACTCTTTCTGGAATGCTCTCAACCCCTCACTCTTACCAATGCACATACTTACCTGAATAATTTATCATTTAGTAAGACTTTCCCTTCAGTGCTTGTGTAAGTACTGCACATGTCTATGTATACCTAAAATTGTAGCTACCTGTTTAATATCTTATTCATTTTCAAATTCTATTGCTTAAACATAATTGTGTTCAACAGAATCTTTGCTGAATGAGTGAATTAAACACCCACTCTATTGGTAGAAAATTTGCTGTGTGGTACTGTACTAGATTGCTTACCTATTTAATCATTTCATATCATGGTAGAACAGCCTGTCAGAAATAATTAATCATAAAGTTACCCAATAAAACCCATTTCTTGCCATTTGAAAGCCACTAAAAAAGGTATAAGCTTAAAAAAAATCAGTGTAGACATTGCCCGAGGGGCTAGAAGGAGATAGCCTCTGTTTGAACTCTTAAAATTCTGGAATCCCTTGCTTAAAGGTTAGGCATTTTCGTTTGTTTGATTTTGTAATGAATGTGCAAGAAAGGAAATAAATTATTTAGTAGCAAGGTCTGAACTTTGTAGCTAGAGGCTGTTTGCTGTATCCACATATGACTCTTGAATAGCTGAATCCAGGGTTAAAAAATTTCCAAAGTAATTTTTAAAAGAATGTTCTCATTATTATTAAGGAGCAAGCTAGTTTTCTTAAACCATGCATCTCTGTTTTTTGGCTTCTTAGATTTCTTTTTATGTTTTTCCAACAATATTGATTTTTTTTGTCATTTTGGTAGTAGTTAATGCTTCCTCAGAATGTGTTTGATACTCAAAGTTGTGATAATACAAGCGAAAGCCACTGAAATTTAAGATGACATAAAAAGGCTAGTTTTTCTATATTTTAGGAAAAAAACTTTGAATTTGTGTTTGGGAAATTTTCTGTATCAAATATAGATTCCTTACACATATATGTAAAACTTATCACCTTATGAAAATAGTGCTGATAATTTAAATCTGGATAGTTAATCACTATCAAAAGTTACATCACCATCTACAAAAAATACCTGTGGAGGACATATCTCCATCACTGTAGAGATAGAGGGACTTTAGACAAGTCTACAGTAGAGAAAGGTATTAAAGCCTTATTTATTATGTATAAATGCATAACAAATCCAAAATTAATGATTTTAAACAGCAACATTTATTATGTCACAGTTCTGAGTCAAGAATTTGGGCATAGTTTCCTGAGTCTTCTGGCTCAGGGCCCTTCATCAAGCTGCAATCATGATGTTGGTAGTGGCTGCAATCAGCTCAAGGCTTAACTGGGGTAGTACCTGCTTCCAAACTCACTCAAGTAGTTGTTGGCAGGATTCCATTTCTAATGGGACATTGGACTGAAGAGCTAACTTTCTTATTGGCTATTGGCCAATGGCCTCACTCAGTTTCATGCCAAGTGAATCTCTCAAAGCACAGTTCACGGTGAGACAGCACTCTTCCCTCCCAGCAAGCAAGAGAATAAAGGGCAGAAAGACAGAAGTGAGTTTTTTTTTTTTTTTTTTTTTTTTTTTTTTTTTTTTTTTTTTTTTTTTTTTTTTTTTTTTTTTTTTTTTTTTTTTTTGTGAAATCTGGTCTCATCACTTTTGCTGTATTCCGTTTGTTATGAGTGAGTTCTTAGGTCTAGTCCACTCTTAAGGGGGAGAGATTACACCGGGGTGTGGATAGAAGGAGTCAAGGATACTTGGGAATCACCTAGAAGTTGCCTATCACACTTTCCTTTAATGGAAAAAACCCTCTTTCTTTCAATTGAACTTTTGATCTTACAACTTGGTGTGAAAAGGATCTCAAAGCATGATCTCATATCTTTCACTTTCATTTAATTGAAGAGTAGCTCAAAATTACAATTTTAAGATTATACTTGTGGGATTGCAACTGAAACTTCAATAGCTCAAGCTGCAGATGAATAGGCAACAGGAAAATATATAATAATTCCTATAATTAGGTCAGACATTGTTTCCAGACTACAACTCAAATAATTTGAGTCCTAGAAATGAGGTAACAGCACTATTCCAAAAGATTTCCTGTGGTGGGGCTTTTCCTGCATTCCTAAACCATTGAGCTCAAATACCTCTCAGGCTCTAGAGCTAAAAGCATTGTGGTAGGTGCTGCATCACCTTGGTTTTCCTTACCAAAACGGTGCACTAACACCTCAGCCTCTATAATGTGGATTGATAATATTTCACAGCTGCATCCTTCTGTAGGAGGAGTTGACATTGGCAGAAGGAAACTGCCTTGTTTGCAAGAGTAGCAAAGGATGGAAAACAGCCTGCAGCCAGTGAATGACAGTACCAAATCCTAATCATTTTGTCTCCGGGTGAAGTTAAGGCTTTGGAATTTCACTTGTGGGACCAGTACTGAACCTAGCCTACACTTGACACTATGTTTTTGTTTAGTTCTTCCCCGACTTTATCTTGATTCTTTCATCCTATATAGGGTACTTTGGAAGGCAAGCCAACAGTAAGTCATATAAGAATTTCTGTCACAGGCTCTACTTCTCGGGAATCTGATCTAGGTTGTGAGTTAGCTGGAACTCAGACATCAACATTAGGTAGCAAGAATCTACTTTCCTTTTCTGGTTTAAGGCACTAATAATTATTGAAATTACTCACTTGTGTGGAATTTCTCATACACACAATTACAGAATTAAAACACAGAAATTAATAAAAATTAATAAAATAGTGATATTGTAATATACTACTAGACTGTCTTTCTGTGAACCAACTAGCCTGCCTGCCTGCCTTCTTTCCTTCCTTCCTTCTTTCCTTCCTTCCTCTCTTCCTTTTTTTTGTTTTTTGTTCCCTTCCCCCTCCCTCCCTCCTTCCTCCTTTTTCTGGCTTGCTCCAGAAAACAAGGTATTTAAGTCAAAATATGGATAAAATGGCGCCTGTGAAAAGTGCTCATGGACTTATCCTCTCACAAAAACTCTCCGGGCCATTATTCCTCATCCTGATAAATATTGAATTCTCAACAATTCCTATGGAATAGATAAAGAAGTGGTAAAACCCTTATTGGCATTCTTAGTTCAAGATGATTGAAAAATAAGTAACAGAAAAATATACAACAGTCAATTTCATATGTTTAACAAATTTTGTACCTTAGTTCATACACACAAATTAAAAGCCACATTTGAATGAAAAGGAAAGGAGAGGTTGTCATGAAGCTGTCCCTGTTTTCCTAGAGTAGAGAGGTGGTGCCTTAATACTGATTGCTGAGCCAATGGGGCCTCATTCACTTTTGACAGATGCCTTTCAAATTAATATTTCACTGATACTGACTTATTTAAATATATAGAAAACATTCTTTAAAACTCATTTGTTTTGAGAAAAAATGATCATTCGCATGGCACATTTCTGACTTCCCTTGGTCACCTACCTTTCTATTTTTCTCATCATACATGCTTTTCCCCACAACTTCTTTTGCTGCTTTCACAGCGTGACCTGGTAACATTAACCATGGTTGAAACAATACATTTTTCATTTCAGTCATAGCATAAAACCACTCAAAGGCCAGCAGACAAATATACAAACTTTATTTAAGCGTCAGAACCTTTTAGATGAGTTTAAAATTAGTTAACTGAAAAATGTTCAGTGAGTATCTTTAATAATATACCAACGTCTTCCATGGGAAGAACTTTTTCAGAGCAAGGACTGAGTATGATGTCTCCTTTAGGGTTCCTATTGGTGCATAAAGAGCCCCAAAGTTTATTCACAAGCAAGAGTCAAGGCACATTTGTGCCTTTGAATAATGTGACAAAATGAACACCTACTGTTAATGGACATTCTCAGCAGTTTTTCCAAACAACATTTAGACTGTTCTATTTCATTAGCCTTCTGAACAAGAAACTCCCGTAGCTGAGCCATATAGTTCTGCATTTCATCCTGAAAAAAATGAGAAATTGAAGGGTTTTTCACCAAGGAAATTTAAATTTAAAAAATATTCACAACAGAATATAATGAATTTGATGCCTCCAAATAGAGAAATGTTGAGATACTAGCTCAGTTTTTGTGTACCTACCTTCCATTTCCCATTTCTAGTACCTTCTTTGTCATTGGGGAAATGGGGCCTCGTGCTTTGCTCTGTTTTCTCGGAGTCTCTGTATTAAACAAAACCATTCTGCCTCGCAGCCCTTGGAAAAGACTTCACATCTCGTCTGCCCTTCCCTTGTTAAAATGTTCTGTTCTGTGTTCTAGGCCTCGTTGTAACAATGACATTAATGTTCTTTCAGTTTGTGAACTAAAAGATGTTGATGAGTTAATATTCTAAGTGTGTGGATTTACTCATATGTTCACAGGCACTCCAGAGAGAATAAAACATTTAATTAAAAGACAGAGTGATAATTTCAAGTCTTTGCCAGGCTAATAAGAATAATACTTTGGAGAGAGAGGCCTAGATCTATAACAGAGAGGTTGCCCGCTTTGTTTCTGTATTGAGCTGCCTCTGCATAAGTGGCCATTATAATAATGCATGCAGGTGCATACTATAGGATGTTTTCTGTTTAAAAGAAAATGTGATTTTGTTAAATAAACTTTCTAGGGGCTACCTTTCAGGCCCCCTCATGGCTTCTCAATCAAGAACTTTTCTTTGTTTCTCTGTCTTTTCTTTCTCCAACAGAGACCTGCTTAGGTTTCCTCTTGGCATCTCAGCCAAGTGCTTTTCTCCTCTTTTGTTTGATTCAATAAACTTGTCGCTTAAAGAAAACTATTCTACATTATTATTTATGCATTATTATTTTTGCTGAAAATGACAGATATATATCTTCTATCTGCCTTCAGTTTAAAAACCAGAGTACTTATTTTTTTACTCTCAATCAGATCTAGTGATTATTTTGATAACCTGCAGTTTTTAACCCAAGTACATCACTCATCCCACAGACTCCATTGAGTAGCAAATCTATCAGTTTTTCCATGTGCAATGTTTAATGCTATGTGGATTGTTTCTTGAATTATTTTTTATCTTTTTGGTAGAGACCGGCTGATTGCTACTTCATAAGACAAATGTGGCAACAGCTTTAAGTTTAAAATATTTTGACATGACACAAATTGACTTTTTCACCTGACTCGAAGGCTGTCTGTTCCTTAGAAATGACTTTTCCCAAGGTTATAGTTTTGAGAGTTCACAGAATGGTCATTAATTAAATTATTAATAGTTTTGTTTATCACTGGAAAATGTACCTATTAAGTGCATGGAAATGTTGTACTTGAACTAGAAGATAATGGTCAGTAAATAGAAAATATTGATTATAAATATAATAGAAAATAATGCATAATACATATGTCATTTGCTGTTATAATCCATCTAATACATATTCTTAGCACGGAGCAAAACAGAATCTGATGTACATTTTGAGAAAATATTTCTACCTTCTGTGTCTTACTGCCTTTTCGAATTCCTTTGCTGAATCAATAACTATAAAAATACTACAAATAGCAATGTATAAGCAATTAAAATGAAATAATGATCATCCTCTCCCAAATAGGCCTCCAATAATTCATAGTGTTTGATGCTGTTATTATTATTATTACTATTGACATTATGAGCTGAAGTTTCAACCTCATTAGCACCAAAATCTTCATAAACCATACAACTTCGTATAACTGGATCTTTGTGCACTCTGTATCTACAAGTTAAGGGCAGGTCCCATGTTTGTTGAATTTTTTCTAAATACTAAAAAATCTTTGGAGCACAAATGATCTCTGTGTAAAATTATGTGTATGTAAACAACTTGAGTCTTTAGTAAACACAGTTATTTAATTCATTTTAAATAGTGATTTGTTGAGTGAATGAACAGACGAATGAATGAATCATTGATTAAGAAATGAATGAGAAAGATAAATGTAGAAATGTGTTCTGTACACCAGGTCATATAGCATAATGTTTCTTTTAGAAATAGAAGATATTAAATGTCTTATAATCTTGTTATTAATTTTGTAAACAAAGAAAGAAATGGAGGTAAGATAATTTGCTTGAGGCCACACTGTTAGTTCCTGAAGATCTGGAACATTTAATAATTTTTCCTTCTTTGACTACAAAATAGATTTTTTTCAATATGCCTGAAGCATAAAGTGCATAAAGTGTTAAAAAGAGTATGGGCTTAAGAGACAGAAAGAAACTGGGTTTGGAGTTGAGCTTTATATTTTCCAACTGTGTGTCTGTGTGCAAGTTATTTAACCTTCAGGAGTCTCAATTTCTCATCAGTGATGCAACATCTACCTGTCAGAGCCACTGTAAAAGCTAGATAAATGATACAACATTGTTTAAAGTACAAAAGGAAGAGTAAATATGAATTAGCAATTTCTTCATTAGCTAAGGATATAGTGTCTGTTAATTGTAGGGATGTTACTCATAATTTACTCTAAATTTATAATATCATCAGAGATGATATTAGTGTGTCATTCGCTATTTGAAAGGGTGAGAATTTTGTCTCCCCGCGGTAGAAAATTCCATTTATACTGTTTTTCCATCTTAAAAAAAGTAGATGATGAACTGTTTTTACTATGGATTGTTTTAATTGTCTTGTTGCTTTAATTCATCACTGTTAAAACACATAAGAGTTTGCAAAATTGTCTTTCATTACAGTTAGACATTTGGAGATTACCAAGAAAGTCATTTTGTACTCAGATCATACCAAAGTCAAACCATTAGCCTTAAACCATTTATCAATTTGGATCCATTCTTCTGTTTGCTAAGATTCCTTTGGAGATTCTGTCATTAGGTACAACGAGTCATACAGCACTATCTACCTTTTGCATTTTAGCATGCTTGCCATCCTAGAAAGAATGATGTCATATCTAGAATAGGGATTCATAGATATAAAGCAAGGAAATTAAGAACAAAATAAAAAAAATTCAGGTCATCATGTTTGCCAGTACTTGTGTCTGCAGTAGTAAAGTATGTCTCTATGGTGGAAAATAAAATGAAGAATAGCTGCATGATTTTGCTCATTTTATTTTTAATAGGAAAACAAATAAAAGTTATGATGCTAGAATAGCAAGAATGATAAAAATCACTATTACCACAACAGCTCCATTGGACTATAAAAACAGTCATAGAGAATTACATAATTTAAGATTATAGAAGGAGTGGATCTAGTAATCAAACTCAGGTCTGCTTCTAAGCCTATATAATATTGTTGAGTAGCTAACAGTCTGCTCTTGTAACTTTAAAATGACAGTGAATAAAAGTATAATCAAAGTGTGTATAGTTTTGCTGTGCTGGGTAGAACCCAAAAGAAGCAGGCCAAAAGCTGAAAATCAGTCAATAAATGTTATTTGCCTAAAACTAATTTGCTATGCCTGTTTCATTAACTGGAGAATTTATTTCCCAAATGATTTGTAATCAAAGACTAAGAATATATTTTGAATGAATGTACTTATGAATATGTCTATTATTAATATATTTCCTCTTGAGAATATATTTAACATTAGTCAATATTAATTATGATCATTTTCATTATAAATATCTTACTAAAGTAGGTTCATAAAAAGATCATCTAAAAGCCATCTTCTGACCCTTAGATTTGACTAACTAAACATTTCTTAAAATGCTTCTAAGCAAATTCCAAATCACCTGCATTATGTCTCTCTATCCATCCAATCCCTGCCTCTCCTCTTCCCCAGATAGTTATTTTAAAAAGACTTAAAAAAAAAAAGAGAGATTGGGAGGTTATTCAAGTGGCTGGTGGTGGGGCTCTGTGTGCATGTGTGTGTATTCGTATATATATGTATTGCAGGCTAGTACTTAGGTTTCATATCAGGAGCTGGGAGACAAAAAACCTGTACACTTCTCTTTCTCTTATTTTTAATAGAATAGGAAAATCATGCATTTGTGTGCCCTCTTTCCCCCATCTCACCCATCCCCACCTTTTAAAAAACAAGTGTTACTTGTGCCGAGAAAATTTTTGCTGTTGTTCTAATTTTAAAACTTTAAAATGAAAATGGAAAAGGAAAAAATACTTCTAAGAATATCGTTATAGGACATATTACTTAGATTCATTCCAGATTGCTCCTTAAGACGTGTTTTTCATAACTTGATAAAATTAGAAAAATTGGCGAGGTGATTGTAGAAATTTTAATGTCTTCCAACAGTCATATGAATCCAGGCATTACTTCAGGAATCTTGTTAAATTGCAGATTTGATCTATAGGTTTGGGTGGAGCCTAAGATTATGCATTTCTAAAAAGCTCTCAGCTGATTATTGTTGCTAGTGATATCGATGCTATTTGTATCAGACCACATGAGTAGCGTGCATTGATATGGAAGTGGCTTTCAGTTAGTTTCCATGGAGTTAATTGAACTAAAATTGCGAATATAATACATATCTCACTCCTTCAGTTGCACTGACCTTCTTTTGAGACATCCTGTATTAAGAAGATTTTGCTTAGCTATTAACATAACTAATCTTTAAACTCATACAGATTTGGATAATGAGACAAAAGCAAAAAACTCTTTATTATTTCTCAGTAATCTGAACAGTTTGAGGAAAGCCGTGATACCATCTGCTGTCATGTATAACTCAGCCGGAGTTCTCAGCATAAAATATGTCCATAAATTTTTTACCAGTTAGAAACATGCATACTTCATTATTGCATAATAATGGGGTTTTACAATTCACTGACAATTTAAAGTACTCATTTTTGTTTCATTTTTAAAATTCTATGTAAGATGTTTTAAAAATAGGTTAGAAATATGTTATACTTCATAATTTGTTGACCTAATTTATGTTAATAAGATGAATTATTACTTACATCAGGAAGGGAATGCATATTATTATCTATAGTTGTAAAGAAAATTTTATTTTACTGGTAAGGCTACTTTTGCCTGGAGAAAACTATCTTTTAATCATTTTACTTTAAATACGTAATCAAATACAATTAATAATAGAGCTGATTTCTAGGTTTCCTACCATGTCTTAGAACTTGACCTTGGCAATCACTTGAAATTGACTGGGAAGCTTTTAAATTCTTAATGCCGAAGTTATCGCCAAGTTAGGAAAATCTGAATCACTGTGTAAGTTTTTAATCTATCCAGTTGATTCTAACGTACAACCAGAAAAATGATGAATTTATTCATCTCTGATTTTTAAATAATTACTTCCTATTCTTTTCTTCTGAATTATGTCATTGTATTAGAAGCTCAGTGGTCTGTCCTCTTCCAGTTTTTCCTGTTCTTTTGATTACTTACATTAGGACCACCTGCTAAAATGATATAATTCTTGCTTACAAATTGGACTAAGGCATTGATTCTAAAGACATAATCTTTCTAAACACATCATTTTATAAAAAGTTTTAAATCCCCTGCATAGAAATTAGTGTCTGAATTTCATGTCTTTGACCTTGGTTCATATTTAATCATTCAAAAACAAGTAGATAAGCTATGTCAATTTTTGATGAACATGCAAACAGTTCAACTCCTAATTGACATTATCATCATGGTGTGTAGTTTTATTTTAAAATACTGAATATGACCTACTGCCGATATCATTTTAAATGAGGAAAAATTCAAAGCACTTCTTAAGTAGGGAATAAGACAAACATGTCCATCCTCACCATTCTTTTTCAACATAGGACTGAAAACCTTAACTACAACAATAAGGTAAGAGAATAATAAAGAACAAAGACATAGGAAAGGTAGATGTCATTGTTATTTGCAGACAACATGATATTTTTACACAGAAGACCCTGAAAACTTCACCAGAAGACTTGTAGAAATAATAGACAAATTCAGCAAGGTGGCAAGACACAAAGCAAAACACAAATATCAGTAGTTTCCTGTATATCAACAATGAAATTCCTTAGAAAGAAACCACACAAACAATCTCACAGTAACATCAAACAATTAAATATGTAGGAATCTACCTAACCAAGTAAGTGAAACACCTTTACAATGAAAAATACATTACTATGAAAAAAGAGATTGAAGAGAACATTAGAAAATGGAAAGAAATCCCATATTCCTGGAGAGACAGAATCAATTTTATCAAGATGTCCATATTACCAAAACTGATATATAATTTCAATGCAATTCTAATGAAAATATTAACAGTGTTTGCACAGGACTAGCAAACAACAGTTCTAAAATTTACTTGGAACTAGAAAAGACCAAGAATAGCCAAAACAATCCTGAACAACAAGACAGGAGCAAGAGGCATTGCCATCCCACATATCAAGTTACATTACAAAGCAACAGTGATTAAAAAAACATGGTTTGGCATAAAAATAGAGAGGTAGAGCAATGGAGCAAAATTGAAGATGCAGAAACAACCCCAAGCACTTTCAGCCAACTTATCTTTGACAAAGGGGCCAAAAACATACACTGGAGAAAAGACAGTCTCTTTAACAAATGGTTCTGGGAAAACTGGTTCTTCACATAAAAAAGAATGAATCTAGACCTGTATCTTTCATCCTGCACTAAAATCAATCAAAATCAAACATCTAGATATTAGAACAGAAATGCTAAAACTTACTAGAAGATAAAATAGGCAAAACCCTTGAAGACATAGGTGTAGGCAGACTTTCTCTAGAGTATACTGTTGCACAAGAGGTAACGCCAGTTATCAACAAATGAAATTATATCAAATCAAGAAGCTTCTGCATAACAAAGGAAACAATCAAAAATTGGAAGGGAGAAATGACAAAATAGGAAAAAAATTTTCCAGCTACTGTTCAAACAGAGGACTAATATCTAGAATATACCAAAAAACCTGGAAATCATTACACACCCTTAAATAAGAGACCTAATCATAAATGGCAATTTAAATGAATAGATAGTTCTCAGAATAAGTACACATTGCCAATAAATACTGGTGAGGTTGTGGGGAAAGAGAGCTCCTCTACATTACTGATGGAACTGTAAACTAGTATAATCACTATGGAAAACAGTATGAAGATTCCTCAAAAAACTGAAAATAAATATTCTGCCTGACCATCTACCCTCTTATGGTTATCTTTCCAAAGGAGTTAAAAACATTATGTAACAGAGATATACACATACTCAGGTCTGCAGCAGCAAAACTCATAATTGTTAAGTCTTGGAAGCATCCGATATGAACATCAACAGATGGACGGAGTACTTTACACAACGGAGTACTATTCTGCCATAAAGAAAGATAAACTTGGGCCAGTTTAGGAAAAAGGATGTTCCTTGAGATGATTATGATTAGTAAAATGAATTAAGCACAGGTTAAACATCACATGTTTTCTCTAGTATGAGAATCCCACAGTATATAAATAAATAAATAAATAAATAAATAAATAAATAAAGCAAAAGAAGAAAACAGGGAGAGGGATTTATGTTTTTGCAGAGGAAAAGGGAATGTGGAAGAAGGAAGAGGGTCATAAGTCATAGCATAATTGAAGAACTGAGAAATTGCATGCAAAATTAATGTGGTGGTGTATGGGTTTTTAATGACTGCTATGTGTACATATACCATGCCTTTTCTTTCTCTAGCACAGGTGGTTGTCACCAGTGGTGTAAACTTCTTAAAATCACAAATACAGATTATTAATTTATATTCCCCCCAGGACCTTAAGATTTGATCTAATGTATTAATAAATATGACTGATGTATAGGAAGACGATTTGGGGAGAAATTAGGTAGGGTAAATCAGAATAAGGATGTCTGATTTCTAAAGCATTTTTGGCAGGGCTCTGGAGTGAATTCAGGGCCTCATGTGTGCTTGAAATGAGCTCTCTAAATAAGCTATTACCTAACCTTCAAAATAACTACCTTAATTCAGAGGATCACAAAACATGAATATCCAGTAAGAAAGGGGTAAGACCAGTTCAAAGAGAAATCAAATCAGAGAACACGTTCATAACTTATATAGAAGAAACTAACAAATCAGAAAGCATGAATTTGCTAAATGTGTTATGCATTAGATGAAATATAGATTAGCTTTTGTTCTTTTTTCAAATCATAACCATGTATATATATATATATATATATATATATATATATATATATATATATATATATGTTATGTTACACAGACATCTATAGTACACAAATGCATATGATAGAATACTTTTTAACAGTGAAAAAAAAAAACCACTGTTACATACCTAATACGTGGAAGAATGAATTCCACCATAGGAGCAGGAAAGACAAAGGCAAACCTGTAGCCACCAGAAATGGACTAGTGACTATCCGGGGGGTTGGAGGAGGAGAGGAGATGATGGCTAGTAGGTACCTGGATTCTTTTTGTAATACGAAAATACTTCAAAACATAATCATAGCTACAGTTGCACTTTTCCTTAAAAATTTTCCCTCATTTTATTGATATGTATAAGCACAAAATTTAAGGTTTACATTGAAGTTAAGCATTTTGTGCACATATGTTTCTTGTCAAGGTGACAAGGACTTTTCCATTCTCTTTTTGTTCCTCACTCACTCACTCCTTCCTCCATCCCCATCCTACCCCCCTGTTTCACTTTGTTTTTCGTTTTAAGTTCCATAACAGTTGTGATCTGGGACATATCAGAGAGAGACCATTCGATGTTTCACCTTCTGCTTCTGACTCGCTTCACTAAGCATGATGTTCTCAAGTTTCTTCCATTTGC
Organism: Ctenodactylus gundi; assembly: GCA_004027205.1. Classification (NCBI taxonomy): domain Eukaryota; kingdom Metazoa; phylum Chordata; class Mammalia; order Rodentia; family Ctenodactylidae; genus Ctenodactylus; species Ctenodactylus gundi. The sequence continues at coordinate 77,375 of PVKB01002683.1, read as the reverse complement.
CTGTAAAAGCCTCCACGCTGTTGGACTTTATAGATGCATAGTATTCCATTGTGTATAAATACCACAGTTTGTGTATCCATTGGTCTTTTGATGGGTATTTTGGTGACTTCCATATTTTAGCTATTGTTAGTTGTGCTGCTGTGAACATGGGTATACATGTACCTCTTTTGTGTGTTTTTTTGACCTTTTTTGGAAATATTCCCAGGAGGTATGTCACTGGATCGAAGGGGATTTTTTTTCCACTCTTGTTCTTTATGAGATATCTTTTTACACACAATGACTAGAGCTAAGACTCAGGGAAGATAATAATGACTCAGGAAGCAACAGCATGAGAAGAATGAACGAGGTCAAGAAGCATTTTGTAAAAGGGATATTTAAAAGAAAATTATTCACATTCAAATTAGTGAGCGGAAGAGGAAGTAGACAGTTATCAAGATTGCTTCATTAAATTTGATTTAACTAATTCACAATTCCGAAGTGTTAATCAGGAGTTGATGCTGAGTATGCATCATTTTTAAGGAAAGGGTGGAAAAGAAATAGCAGGCTGGCATAGACAGGGTTTCTGAGACCTATCAATGTCAGCATTCCTTTTTTATTAGAAACATGTCTGTTACATGCTCTTTATTACCCTGAAATAAAATTCATATATAGACATAGTTACACAGTTGTTTTTATAAAGCAACAAAATATTCAAATTGTAAAGGATAAAAGGAATTTATGATAACTGCTTTGTTGTGTTTTAAATTGTGTAATATATTTCAACTGTTTTGTTATATGCTGCATATTACATAAAATATGTAATTCATAATATGTTGCAATTTATATTTAGAAATGACTGCCCTTAAAGTTAAAATGTAATGTCTATCTCTTGTACCCATTTTTCTAATTGTGTATAGAACAGCTACAGCTGCATGTTGACACAGTTGAATTTTATCTGTGAATAAATTACGTATGCAGTATGGCCTTTGAGACACAGTTTTCCTTACAAGTAAACAACTCTTGGTAAAGTTCCAAACAAAATTCATAAAAGAAAATAGTCTTTCTTTGCTTTATAAGGAGGATACCTTTCTAGAAATTCAATGCAACTTAACACCTTCTGATTATTAAAAAAAAAAAAAGCCTTTGGCATGGGTTTACTTTCTCCTTATAAATGGCATTTTCATCTGCATGACTGTGTCAAGACATTAAAACCTGTCTGAGATATTTTATTGTACTTGATGCCCTTCTTATTGCAGCATATTTGTTCTCTCTGGCCCAGACAATGTCAGTACTCTCACCAAGTCATTGTGACACAAATTCATCAAGTTTCGAAAAACACTCCTTAGTGACTACCATGCTGAGTGTTTTGTGTTACCCCAAATGCACAGAATAAACATGACTTATGCTACTTTCAACACTAATATCTCCATCCTTGGGAAAGTCTCAAGTTTCCTTCCTTTTTTAAATGGTGACTGAGGACTACATTAGGAATGCAGTAAAGTTAATTTGCATTTTAAAGTAGGGAGAAACTAGGAAAGGTGTCAATCCTATAGCAGGGTCAGGATGTCTTTGCTCAGTTGCCAGTGCTCTGAACGGTCCTAAGTATCTTTACTGAATCTCCGAGTCAGAGTTCCTTTTTCATTTTATAGCTTGAAACAATGGAGTGGGAACAAAGATTATCTGAGGAGGCCTTCTGGGTCTAGGTAAGGAGAATGAATGAAGCAATAATTAGAACTGGGTTCTTATGTTCAGCATTCTCACTCTCCAACACGGAGGGAGGTGAAACTATAAAGTGCCTTTAAACTCTATTAGGGTACTGCTACCTGCTTTTACTTTTTTCTCTTTCTGCTTGGAATCAGACATTATAGATGGCATTGTTTGTATACAGTTGTTTTTTTTTTTCCTTCTTAGCATGGATTCTTCATATATAGTATGTATGTCTCCAATCTAGTTGATGTTTGCTTAGTCAAAATCACTTATGGACAAAATTCAGAGGACGACCTTTTTGAGTTATGAGCCTTAAAAAAATAAACTTGGAATATTTCCATGTGTCTATTTGTAAACCTACTCTCTCTCATAGGAAGCATACTAACTTTTGAATAGGTGCTTGTCCCAGAGTGAAGAGACACTCTAAATAAGTACTTCAACACCCACAGTAAGTAGCCACGTCAAGAAAGCATGGTTAAACCCATTTGACCTACATCTGACCTGCAGACCTATGACAGAGAAATAAATATTTGTAGTTTAAGTTATTGAGAACTGGAGAGTACAGGTTTGGAGGGGTCTTGATTGAGCACAATATAGAATACCTGAGTGGTAGAGTAGAATATTATCATAGAAGGAACATCATTACATCATAAAAGAAGACTCCACATATCAAGTGATGTTTAGCAGCCAGGTGTAGCTCTTGGGCAAGAAGCATTTATTTGGGTCTTCAATAAGGATACTTTGGGCTTAAGGCAAATGGGGATTCAGGTAGTGTAAAATGAGAAGCACAGAGAGTTTTTCAAACCTTGAATTTTCAAATGACTGGCTGGTATAATGAAACAAGAGTCACATAAGAAATGATAATATTGCACTGCATCAAGGGTAAGTTTTAAATTGAGAGCAGTGATATCTGACCTACAGTGGAGTGATTCCTCCAAAACATGAGAAGCTAAGATGTCTTGAAGGTGCTCTATGATAATATCCTCCCCAATGTCTCCTCACTTTAAAAATTATTTAATTCAATGGAATGACTGAAAAACAAGAACTCTGAAGAAAACAATTAGGAATAGTAATAAAATGATACTCTGTGTGCCTGAAAATTTTTGAGAAAAATCTGAAGCATGGAGAAGTATTTTGGTATGAATTGTAATGGGGCCCATATTGGAGAACTCCTTCAAAGTTAATTAGCACTTAGAGACTTGGTAATGAAACCTGAACAGTCATGCTGGAATGAGGGGCATCATTTACACAGCTGAAGGGAATGCTTGGATTGCCAATTGAAGTTACCGTGGAGAACCTTATTAAATTAAATCTAATGAAGGAACTGGATGAAATATCATCAACTATACCTTCATCAACGTTTTAAGTTTCATAGGATCATAGAATATTTTCAAGCTGGAAGGGACCTTAGGATTTGGCCTAATGCTTTAATTTTACCAGGATATTGAGATGCCAAAAGATTGAATTGTTCTGCTTAAACTCATACAGATTTGGGACCAGAGTACAGGATTCTAAGTATATTGCCTCTTTTCATCGTTTCTCTTTTCTTTCAAATTTTAATTACTGAATTAAATTATCTAAGAAAAAAAAAGAAAACTTCTAAACGTTCTACCTAATCTGTTCCTTGTAAGTTTGATATTTTTCTAAGAGAATATGGGCAGTTGATTTAGACCTTAAACTTCCTTATAGTCTGGTAAGGAGTTTGAAAAAAATTCTTTTTACTTTTTCTTTTGGATATTTTAATGCTTTCAAATTGTATGTATATTTCACTTTATAGAAAAGGTTCTGACAAAACACAAGTGGCAACATGTGAACCTTTTAAAGTCAGACCCTATTTTGGAGAGGATACAGAATGCTTACATTACTTTTTGCTTACTCTCACTGAGTTCTGTGGAGCCATTTTAAAATTACAAGTTTTATGGAAATAATTACAGACTCACATGCAGTTGTAAGAATAGTACAGAGGGAGCTAATGTACCCTTTACTCAGTTTTATGACATCTTATAAAACCATAGTAAAATATTACAAAAGACATTGACAGTGATAAAATTCACCAGCAAGTAAGTCAAAATTCTCTAGTTTTATGGATATTTGTGTGTGTATTTAAGCCTATGTAATTTCATCACATGTTCAAGTATCTGCCACTACAATCAAGAAATGGAACAGTCCTCTTACGATAAGACTTCCTTGTAGTGTCTGCCTCCCTGCCTCCCTTTCCCTTGTCCTGGCCCTGTTTTATAATTGCTGGCAGCAATTCTAATCTGATATCCATTTCTATCACTTGGGTTATTTCAAAATATCACATTAGTGAAATCATACATATTCTTTTGGGATTGGCTTTATTTCACTGCATGTTAGTACCTGGACATTTATTTTTGTTATATTGTGCACTTTTTTGTCTATTATGTAGGTATATCACATGAATTTTTTTTATTATTGATCTGTTAAAAGACATTTGGATCATTTCTAGTTGCCCTTCTGAATAAAGGTGCATTTAATATTTGTGTACAGATATTTGCATGAACATTTCTCTTAGGTAAGTGCTAAAGAGTACAGTTGATGTGTTATATAATAATTACATGCTCACTTTTTAATAAATTACCAAACTATTATCTAAAGTGGCTGTACCATTTTACCTTTGCAATAATATTATATGAGTGATATGTTTTCTTTACATCCTCAGTAGTATTTGATATTGTCACTATTTTTTATTTTAACTGTTATGATAAGTTTATAGTGATAGCTCACTGTGGTTTTATTTGCATTTTCTTGAGGGCTAATGATATTGAATTTTTATGTAGTTAATGCAAAAATAATTGCAGATTCAGACCATTATAAGTAAACCAATACAAGTAGAATCAATCATATCTTTATTAATCAAAATAAGAACAATTACAATCAATATATTTTTTTGCCAATGAGGAATGAAGTTGCTTATTCCTCTAACATAAAAGTCCATGTTCTGGGATTTGACAAACTCTTGGAAAGCATTTTCTGCATCGTGTTGATTGTGAAAGTAGGTTCCCTGTGAAAAGTTGTTGAGATGCTTGAAAAAGTAGAAGTTGTTTGGCAAGATATCAAGTGAATATAGCAAATAAGACAAACACTTCACAGCCCAATTCATTCAACTTTTGGAGGAACCGTTGTGCGATGTGCATTTAGGCACTGTCATGAAAAATTGGACCCCTATCTGTTAACCAGTGCTGCTGCAGGCATTGTAGTTCTCAGTACATCTTAATGATTTGCTGAGCATAATCCTCAGAAGTAATGGTTTCAGAAAGCCATAGTTGATCAGACCAGCAGTAGACCAAAAAACAGTGACCATGACCTTTTTTTTGTGAAAGTCTGGCTTTAATAAGTGCTTTTGACCTTTTTGGTCCAGCCATTCAGTTAGTCATTGTTGGTTGTCCGTAAAATCTACTTTTGTCTCACTTCACAGTCTGATTGAGAAGCAGTTCGTTGAGAACACTACACTTCAGAATGCAACTTTTTTGAATTTTGGTCAGCTCATGAAGCACCCGCTTATAAAGCCTTTTCACCTTTTCAGTTTGCTTCAAATGGCAAAAGATGGTAGAACGGTTAGCATTGAATTCTTCAACAACTTCTCGTGTAGTTGTAAGAGGATCAGGATCAATGATTGCTCTCAATCTGTCATTACCAATTTCCAATGTCTGACCACTCCACTCCTCATTTTCAAGGCTCTCATTTCCTTTGCAAAACTTCTTGAATTACCACCGCATCACAGATTTGTTAGTAGTTCCTGTGCCAAATGTGTCATTTACTACTGTTTGTCTCTGTTGCATTCTGACTTATTTTGAACTTAAATGAGAAAATTGATTGATTTTGATTTTGTCTAACATTTTCATAGTATGAAATAAATAGATTTTTTTCTCAAGATGGAATTAGAGTATTAACTTTAAGAACATTTCTCCCAAAGAAATCATTTGGGAGGCAGATAGCCAAAGGAAAGTGCATCTCAGGACTATAACAAAATCTAAGGATTAGAGGTAAAAACAAAGTTGCATGATCACAAGCTGCAGAGGTCCTGAGTGGGACTCTCCCCACCCTCACAGAAGTTTGAGAGTGTGGCAGCAGAGACAAACCCTCCCCAGAGTGCTTTCAGGTGTACCTGGGAGCAAGAGATTGACTCTGTGATGTCCCTGAGCCTTTTATACCCTCATACATTTTGGTGCTACAGAGTAGTTGGCTGTCCTTTCCTAAGTCAGGAGTTTGGGAGCTGTGGAATCAAGCATGCCAAGCAGTAGCAGCACTAAAATCCATCCCACAGGGGAAATAAAAGAGAGAGGGGAGGGCGAGCCCTTTATCCTATCGGCCCCTCTCATACACCCTAATGTGGCCCAGGTAGCCAGCACTGCAAACACAAGTCAGACAAGAACTTGGAAACAGAGATCTGGATCCAGATAGTGCTGCAAATTGTGAGAATATGCTAAGGACTCTCTTTGCCCGCTTCTCCGAAGTTCAGGGCTTGCCTTTCTCAGGATATTGGTAACTGGGACTGCTTGTTGATGGAGGAAGACCAGAAGAATTGCAGAGGTGTAGCTGTGGAGCATGAATTACAATATCAGCTAGTATATCCTGGTGAGTACAGGGCGGAGAGAGTTGGATTGCTCAGACCCTCTAGACATCACTGGGCCTGGCTAGGAGCCAGTGCACCTACACATAAAATTGACAAATCACCAAGACCACTGGCTGGATAGAATACTATCAGACTAAGAGGTACAGAATCCAGAAAATGGCTACATTCAAATAAAACAAGGAGTTAACTGTTTTTTCTTTTCTTTTCCTTTTTTTTTTTTTCTGGTTTAGTTTCTTACTTTATCTGCAATTGATTTGGTTTTGTTATTTTATTTTTATCCTTTTTATTTTTGTTTGTTGTTTTGGCCCCCTTTCTGCACCTTCCCTTTCACTTCCTTCTGTGTCTGTTATTTGTTCATTTCTGAATCTCTTCCTTTCTTGATAAACTCTCTAAGCACTTTTTTATACATTTTTCTGTAGAACTGAAGACTATACTCTCTCCCCTTCATTCATAGCTCTCTTTAACTCGTCTGAATGTTGCCTGTAGTGCTTTTATCTTTCTGTTGTTTTCTGACTGGTGTACATGTTCTGTCAGGCCTTTCTCTACCATATACACAGTTCTCTGCTTCCAATTCCATATGCAAAACTGACTCCAAATATTACCCTGCTATCCTCTTCTCTAATTTCCCTTATTAATAGCACTGTTAGTCATCTGTAACATACAACCATATAGATAGACTAGTAGAAATGCATTAACTGTATACTATTTAGTTAGTAATGAATTAGTAATGTAGTTTTGTGTATATAATATTCTAAAAAATATAGTGGCACCATGAAAAAATTTCTTCAGTAGGCTACCAAACAATAGAAATCTCCACTAGTACTTTAGATCATAATTAGAATTTTAGGTGGGGAGTGGGTGTATATATCAATATTTGGTTAGCATAAATAAATACCTGGTAGGAAGCAAGTATAAATATAGATGCAAATATATGTCACATTGTTAAAGAGGGCATAATGAGTGATGTTAATATGGGTGGACAACCTCTGGTGGTTCGGTTAGCCTAGATAAACAATATAAAACTCTATTATTCTAATGACTGTTATACTGTGGATATTAAGAGAAAACCTTGATAAGTCAGTACTAGGTTTAGGTAGATATATTGTGAATGTATATTATACCTATTAATGTTGTGGGTAGAATAGTTAAATTATCTACTAGTTTCTCCCAATAAGTTGTTAGTATTAGATAGTAGTGTAGATGTAAATTTTTATTCAAAATGTTTGTGGACATTGATAACAATCGTCATGTCCAAGGTAGCCTAACAAATATTTTCCCTGTATATCATATATAGTTCTGTATTTTGTTCCTTATTCACAAAATAATGGAGGAAATAAGAGACTCAACAGGTGGACATTGAGAATGCCTTCAAGATTAATAGTTTAATAAATTGAAAAAATTAAAAATTCTAAAACCTGAACTAACTCAAGGAAACAATTAAGGCAGAAATAGTCAAATAAAAGAATCTCTGGAATATAAAGAAAATCCATCAACAATGCCCGAGCTTCAATTCACTGCAACAAAACCATGGGAGAAATGAGCTAATGAATCACCTACAAAAAAGACTTTATACCCCAGCAATCGATACCTTGGAACCTGAAGTAGCAGATCCTACAGGAAATAAAAAAAAAAACAAAAAATTTTAGCATACTGGCCAAAAATCTGGCATGAGACATGAAAGAGATGCATAGGGACTTCAGATCAGATGTAATCGTAGAAATAATAGCCATTAATAAGAATTTAGAGGATTATAAAGAAGCAAAAAGATAAAAAGGCAATTCAAGAAATTAGGGAACAATTCACCAGAGATATGGAAATAATGAAAGCAGAATCCCAGGATACGAAAAACTGACGGGAATAAAACAAGTAGCCAGATTAAACAACTTGAGGATAGATTGCCAGATCTTGAAGATAAGGAGGATAAACTGGATCCTAGAGTCAGTGAGGACTGTAAAACATAAGAAGAAAGAGACTGGTTGCAACAGCTGATGAATGACTCAAAGAGAAACTACCTCAGAATTATGGAAGTGCAAGAGAAAACTGAGAACAGAACAAAAGGCTTAAAGGATGTGTTCAATGAAATTATATAAGAAAATTTCCAAAATCTAAGAAGTGAACATTGATCTACTGCAGGCATATAGAACTCCAAATCAGTTTGACAAGAAGAGAACTTGCTCAGAACAATTATAATTAAAATCTTAGAGATTCAGCACAAAGAGAGACTATTAAAAGCTTTAAGATTAAAAACAAAAAGTAACATACAAAGATAAAGCTTCAGGAAAACTACAGACTTCTCAACCAAACCCTTAAGGCCAGGAGATCATGGAGTGCTATCATCCAAGTGCTAAGAGAGTGTAAATGCAATCCTAGACTGCTATATCTGGAAAAACTACTCTCAAAATAGAAGTTACAATTTTTGCATGATGAAAAAAACCTAAAGAAATTCACATCCACTAGGACAGCACTGCAGACAATATTTAAAGGAATCTTAGACCAAGAAAGGGGAACAAATGCCACCAAAAACCCCAGATAAAAGGAAACAACAAAATTAGGAAAATAATTTGGAAAGAGTGTAAATCACACAATACTGAGGCATTATAAGGGTGGCAGGAGGTAGCAAATATACCATGATAATAAAACTGTACGTTAATGGTCTCAGTTCGCCTATCAAAAGACATAGACTGGCTGATTGGATCAAAAAACAAAAATCCACAATTTGCCACTTGAAAGAAACACACTTAACCCATAAGAAGCACATAGACTGAAAATAAATGGATTGAATTCAATACTTCATGCAGTTGGACCCAGGAAACAATCAGGAGTAGCTATACTATTCTCAGACAAAGCAGATTTCAAACCAAAACAGATATTTGCAGTAGATTTGTTTTGGCATATATTGCTATGTATTGTTTAAGGGAATAATACAACAGAAAGAAATCACAATTATCAATATATGTGCGTCAAATTTTGGGACATCCAATTACATAAAACAATTAAAAGCAATTATTAGACTGGAAATGCTATGTAGGTCCCTATACAGTGATAATAGGAGACTTCAGTATTTCACTATTACAGATAGATAGGTTAACAAGGCACAATCAACAAAGAAATACAACAGTTAAATGACAATATGGAAAACTTAAACTTACAAGGTATCTGCAGAGTGTTCCACCCTGTATCAATAGATACGCTTTCTTATATTTTCTAAGATAGAACGTATTTTAGGGCATAATACATGTTTAAACAAGTACAAAGGAGTCAAAATAATTCCCTACTTACTTTCAGATCATAGTGGAATAAAACTGGAAATCAACAGCAAAAGAAATAGCAGAAGCTTTACAAATACAAGACTAAATAACTTACTGCTAAACAAACAGTGGGTTACAGAAAAAGTCAGAGAAGAAATGGAAAACTTCTTAGAGTTAAATGATGAAGGAAGCACATCATGTCAGAACCTGTGGGACATAATGAAAGCAGGCCCAATAGGGAAATTCATAGCTATACATGCACACATCAAAAAAAGCAGAGCAAACCCAAACAGCAATTTAATGATGTGCCTCAAGGTCCTACAAAATCAAGAATAATGTAAGTCAAAATGTAATAGGAGAAATTATAAAAATCAGCAAAAATCAATGAAATTGAAACTAAGAAAAATACAAAAAAATCAACGAATCAAAGAACAGTTCTTTGAAAGAATAAACAGGATTGATAAAGTTTTAGGTAAAATTAGAAAACAAAATAAAAAATACATGCCAATGTATTTCAAAATGACAAAGATGAAGTCACAGTGGAGACTAATGAAACTCAGAGAATTATAAGGAAGTATTTCAAACATGTATACTTCAACAAATTGGAGAGTTTGGAAGAAATGGACAACTTTTTAGGCACATACAAAATACCAAAATGTAATCAGGAAGACATAGAAACCCTCAGTAGAATAACACACATGGAAATTGAGGCAGTGCCAAAGTCTCTACCCACAAAGAAAAGTCCAGGACCAGATGGATTCACAGCAGAATTTGTTCAGTACTTCAGAGAAAAATTAACTCCAGTGGATCTCAAACTCTTCTCTGAAGTTGAAAGAGAAGGAACATTGCCAAACTACTTTATGTAAGCTAGCATTACCCTGATACCAAAACCAGACAAAGACTAAACCAAGAGATAAAATTATAGACCAACCACCTTAATGAATATTGATGCAAAAATCCTCAATAAGACACAGGAAAATAGAATCTATCAAGTTATCAGAAACACCATACACCACGATCAAGTGGGCTTTATTGCTGGGACACAAGATTGGTTTAACCTAAATAAATTAATCATTGTAATACAACAAATTAACCAAAGCAAAAACAAAAACAAAAAAAAAACACAAGATCACATCAATTGATGGAAAAAAGGCCTTTGACAAGGCCTAATATACATTCTTGAGTAAAAAATAAACTGAAGAAAATAGGAAAAGAAGGACCTTACCTGAAACCTATAGAAGCTATCTATGCCAAACATTCTGGGAATATCATAGTTAATGGGGAGAAATTTAAAGCATTTTTCCTTAAATCGGGAGCATACAAGGCTGTCCACTTCCACTACTCCTATTCAACATAATTTTCAAAACCCTTCTCAGAGCAATCAGGTGAGAGAGTGAAATAAAGGGATTATATATCAAAAAGGAAGAAGTCAAACTATCCTTATTTGTAGATGAAATGACTGTCTATATAGAGGACCCCAAACTTCTTCCATGAAACTCTCAGAACTAATGAACAAATACAGCCAAATTCAGGATACGAAATCAATACAAAAATAAATAGCATTCCTCCCTGCCAGTACCATATGGTTTTTTTCATAACTGTTGTTTTGTAATGTAACTTGATTTTTAGAACCAAATGTCACCCGCTTTTGTGTAGTTACTCAGGGTTGCTTTGGCTATTCTAGATCACCTTTGGTTTCATATGAATTTAAGGATTGTTTTTCAATTTCTGTGAAAAAAGTTGTTGGCATTTTAATAGGTATTGCATTGAATCTGTGTATCAGTTTTGGCAGTGTAGTGAATTTGCCTGTGTTAACTGCCTATCCAAGAGCAGGGGATGTCTTTCCATTCTCTAATGTATTTTTCAACATTTTTCTTCAGTATAATATAGTTTTCTTTGTAGGTGGCCTTCAGATCTTTAGTATCTGTTGGTATAGGATGGAACACTCTGCAGATACCTTTTAAGTTCAAGTTTTCCGTAGTGTCATTTAAATGTAGCATTTCTCTGTTCTTCCTCCGACACAAAGGAAGATTAAAATAAGAAAATCATTTAGCACATCAATATATGATCAAATTAACTCATTTGAAATTATTGCATAAATTGCCAACATGGTGGAGGAAGGGAAAAAGATAACTAGGCTCAAATGACTTACAAATCAATGTCTAGTTAGAGAAGAAAAGAAAGAATAGAACTAATAAAAGAAAGAGAGATAAAATTTCAGTTGAAGACAAAAAGAAAATTAGAATTAGGTGAAAGTAACAGAAAGAAAAGGATAAGAAAGAAATGAAAAAAATATAGGGAGAATAACACCAAAGTCTATAAAAAAACCTATTTAAAACAGCAAAAAGAACAAAACAGAATGGCCACACAAACTCAAACTAGAAACAAATGACAATCGAGATAAGTCTAAGTGCTGCCTGTGTTGACTTATTTCAGTCATTACTCTTTCCAGTTCCAGGAGTATTACATCCACTGTCCACTGTCTTTGAGAGTAGCAGTCAGACAGTGGCCTACTCTGGTTTCCTGCTCACTCTTTGCTGTGTACATGCTAAGGAGACCTGCTTCTGCCTTTCCCATAGCAGACTCCCCAAAGTTATGCTTCTTGCCTTGAGGGCCCAAGTAGAAGCTTATCTCTCTCTGAGTGTGTTGGAAGGTGTGGGAGCCAAAAGCCTATTTAGTTTTAATAGGGATCAAGCTATCCAGTTGATTCAAATCCAGCACTTACACAACCAGCCAGCTCTGCAAAATGGTCATAATTGTCCTGGATTCTCTCACCTGAGAATATTCCACCCTTTGTGGCAGGTTGTTGTCGTGCCCCAAACCATTCAGGAGGTCTGAGGTATCTTTTCCCTTTTCTGTGACTGTCACTTGTGACAATCCCTCCCATTCCCTATTTGAAAGTTTGCACAGAGTCTCTAGAGTGTGTCCCATCTGTAGCTTCTATTTACCAAATGCTATTCATGCTAAGGCTCTTCGCATAATGGTTGCTGATTCTTTCATTCTCTGGTATAGCGCTGTGAAAATTGCTTCTCATGCATTGGCCTGCCAAGCCAACGGAAACCCTTTAAGGGGAAAAAAAACTGCATTTGCAGTTTTTACAGTACCTGTGAGCTTCTCCTGCAGGCTTCTCTTGTCCATCTCTTATGTAGTCCTGCAGCTCCTGGCTGTCCAGGCTTACCCCATGTCTGTGGAAGTTGGCTGCTCATGAGCAACTGGAGATTGAAAACCTGGTGTGTTCTCCCCTCCACGTTGTCTTCAATTTCTATTGTTTCTCTGAGTTTTCTAACTTTCCTTTAGCCTCATTTTCATTCTGAGAGCTCCGCTCTTTCTCTAAGCTATGGAAATAGTTGTTCTTTTTATTTTGTTTTATTTTGTTTTACTATACTTCTTACACTTTGATATGCTTGTGAGTAAACACTAACTGGGGAATCCTACTCTACCACCATCTTGTCCACTCCCCACTTTCATTCCTTTTACTTGCCTTATTGCAGTGGCTGTAATTTTAGCTACTATTTGGGAAAAGAGGAGTTGAGACTGGACATTTTTTTTTTGTATAGTCAGTCTCAACTCTGTTTCCATGAAATATAAAGATAGCTGTGGGTATTTTACAGATACTATTTATTAAGTTTGGGAAATTCCTCACTATTTCTAACTTTCTGAGAGGTTTTATTTTTAATAATGAATACATATTGGATTTTGTCAAATGCACTTTCCTTGTTTACTCATATATGATTTCTCTGTCTAGACTGCTTATATAATGAGTTACATAGATCAATTTTCAAGTATTAAGCCAGCCAAACATAACTGGAATATAAATATTTTTTAAAGCTCTCTTTGTTTTCATGCATGTGTACTGGTGTATGTGGGGTACTGGGACTAAACCCAGGGCCTTTACAACGAGTTAAATCCTGCCCAGTTAACTAATTAATTATTTTAGGGACAGAGCCTTGCTAAATTTATAAGTTAATCGAAGCTGGGCTTGAACTTGTGATTTTCCTACCTTAATATCTCAGAATGTTGGAGTTATGGACATTTGCCACTGTACCTGGATTATTTATATATATATATATCAAAATTCTGTCTGCTAATATATATTTTTGAGGGTTTTTGTATTTAAATTTCTAAGAGATAATCTTCTGTAATTTTCATTATTGTTATTGTTTGTACTGTGCTGGCTTTGTGGAATGTGTTGGGAAATACTTCTTTCTCTTCTATTATTTAGAAGAAAAATCTATGCAAAATTAGCATTGATTCTTTCTGAATGCTTTGCATAATCTCCTGTGCAACTGTCTGAGCAAGGAGATTTCTTTTTTAGAGTCTTCTAAATTATATATTCACTTACCTTAACAGTTATGGAGTAATTGAGGTGATTTATTTCATCTTGATTTTGTTTGAAATTAGACCCTTTCTTCTAACTTATTTTTTGATGACCATAAAATTGTTCATTTTTACATCAACTTCCTACAATGTTCATAACAAAGTGTTATAAATTGTATGACTTATAACAGCAGAAATGTACTGTCTCCTACTGGAGGTTAGAATTACAAAATCAAGGTGTTTACCCCTTAAGCACTTGCATACTTCCTCTGAAATCTGTAGTGGGAGGATCATTCTTTGACTCTTCGAATTCCTAGTAGGCTGCTAGAGGATAAACAAGCACCTCAAATGGAGATAATTGATTTCCATGAGGCTTTCAAAGGCCATGTATTCTGACAGCTGACTGCATGTCTCTCCCATTTACTACACACAAGCTTTTTCAGGGTTGGGACTCTTTATTTTAATGTCCTTGTAGTCTGGAGAAGTGTTCTGTATATAATCAGTAGTTAACAAGTGCTAACTAAATGGATAAATAAGTAAATGCTCAACAGTGGCAATGTGAAGTCCTAAAGAAGGCAAAAACAAATGTGTTGTTGCACATTTAAAACCTGTTGTCAATATAAGAATATTGTTGGGCAAAAATAGTGCCAAAATATATGATTTAACTACGAGACCATTTAAAAAAGCTTTTTACCTAGGTAGAATTAGCATATGGTTCTTCTTTGGAGAGTCCTAATTAGATTTAAATAAAGACCATGTTTCATTTCTGTAAAAATTATTACTTTACTTAAATAATATCTGAAAAATAGAAAGAAAAAAGTGTGACTGAGTCTTGATTTGATAGAAATCTGTTGAATGGAAAATTTGTTTTAGCTGAGATATTATGTTTTCTGGTTAATTTTTGAATATGCAATCATTATCTAATCTTAGCAATAGCCTTGTAAATGGCAAGAGCTATTACATATATTGCACACTAGACAAAGTATTTAAGCATAAATAAGGACTTATAATAATATAAAGAGTACTTACGAGGGAGGGCCTTTATGCTTTGCCATAGTATAAGAAATGATATAAGGTGGTGTCTGTTATTTTAGCAATTTATAACTAACACTTTCATTCCACTATATTTTTGTTATGACAGGACTTAATTTACTACTGACATTTTTTTCAGGAACAGTTCTGGGTCATTGAAGGAGCAGAGTATTATAATTTGGTGGGTGGCTGTAGAGGCCTTTTTACTGCAATGAAAGACGAAGGGTAATAGGGAGTCAGAACATACTAATAAAGGGTTAGGAATAACCAAGAGATAAAAACTGGAGAGCAAATCTTTTTTCACCATATCTCTTTTCCATGGTCTCTATGACCTTCATATTTATTGTGTTCTCTGAAGTGTAGTGCTACAGGCATAATTAAGAATGGGTTCTATGTGTGCTCTCTACTGCAAACATGTCGCTACTATGGCAACAGCAAAGGAACCAGAAGAAGAGTCACTCCCTGATTAATGTAATTACACCGTAAGCTATATAACATTCTTAAACACCATTTATTTCTACATAAAGAAGACATTAAAATGACTGTTACATTAAGTAAGTTAACATCCCAAATTTTTTAGGATCATATGTTTTTGATGTCATTATTAAGATAATATTTGTCTCATTTATTTAATATCATAGCCTAGGAATAGATGTGCTGTGTTTAAGCTCAATTCAGTTCCTCAGATAGAGTGCCAATTATGGGGCAAGATCTATTTAAGCCTGCAAATGGTATAATCATGTGCATATTATAATCTCAGCTCTTAACGATTTTACAGTCTAATATTGCTAGATTATTGCCAAGGAAATATGACTTTTTAAAGTCTAGAATGTTGCACCAGCCTGGAAAAAAAAAACACTACTAATCGTTGTGAGTTGTCAGGCATGTTGTATCAGCCAGTCTCTTCTGGATAGAGATGGCATACTTGGATTGGGTAATCTGAAAAAAGTTTGATAAAGGTACAACTTACAAAATATAGACAGGATACGGGGAAATCACAGTGGAGTAGGTAAGTAGTTAATCTCATCAATGTGCCGTCACCACTGAAGGAACAAGGAGAACAATCAGTACCTGGAACTTGAATAAAAAGATTGGTCACTTGATAAAAACTATGATTTTCAGTTGTTGACGTGGCCTTAGTAATTCCATAAAGAGACTCAGAGGAATAAACACTTTCTGGCCTTTCTTTTTTTTGCTATCCTCTGATCTTCTGTTGATGTTCTGTCCTTTGTCTGAACCTAAAAGGATGCCAAAGCCTAAGGAAACAATTTTTATAGTTCATATCATTCAATCTCTTAGGACACAAAACACGTGGAGAAACTATGGATCGAGGAGTATAATTAAGTGCATATACACAGACTCACTGTAGTCACACATACATATACACCCCAGACACACATGTAGATATAAGCTAACTTCTATATATACATGTAGTATCAAAACATTTTCTTTTTTTTTCTTGGTGTTGAACAGATGATGTTTATTTTATTTTATTCTATTTTATTTTTATTTTTAAATTTTTTCCTCATTTTATTGATATGTACAAGTGCAGAATTTAAGGTTTACAGTGGAGTTGAGCATTTTGTGCACATACTTTCCTTGTCAAAGTGACATGGGCTTTCCCGCTCTCCTTTTGTCCCTCCCCCTACCCTGCGTTCCCTCCCTTCACCCCCCCATCCCCCTCTTTCCCTTTGTCTTTCTCTTAAAGTTCCATGAGATGGTTGTGGTCTGGGTCTCTCATATCAGAGAGACCATCCGATGTTTCACCTTCTGCTTCTGACTCACTTCACTAAGCATGATATTATCAAGTTTCTTCCATTTGCCTGTGAAAACCTCCACGTTGTTGGACCTTACAGATGCATAGTATTCCACTGTGTATAAGTAGCACAGTTTGTGTATCCACTGGTCTGTTGATGGGTATTTTGGTGACTTCCATGTTCTGGCTATTGTTAGTTATGCTGCTATGAACATGGGTATGCATATATCTCTGTTGTATGTTGTTTTGGCCTCTTTTGGATATATTCCCAGGAGGGGTATCACCGGATCAAAGGGGATAACTATTACTAGTCTTTTGAGAGCTCTCCATGCTGCTTTCCAGAGTGGTCGAATGAATTTACACTCCCACCAACAGTGCAGGAGGGTTCCTTTCTCCCCACAGCCTCGCCAGCATTGATTGCTATTTGATTTGTTGATATAAGCCATTCTCTCTCGAGTGAGATGGTATCTTAGCATTGTTTTCATTTGCATTTCTCTTATGGCTAGAGATGTTGAGCATCTTTTCATGTATCTATTGGCCCTTTGTACTTCTTCGTGAGTGAACTGCCTCTTCATTTCATTTGCCCACTTTTCAACAAGATCCTTTATTTTGGTGGGCTTAATTTTCTTTAGCTCCCTGTGTATTCTAGTTATGAGTTTCTTATCTGAGGTGTTGGTGGTGAATATTTTTTTCCCAGTCTGTTGGTTCTTTATTTACAATGTTGACAGTCTCCTTTGCTGTGCAGAAACTTTTTAATGTGGCAAGATCCCATTTGTTGATAATGGGGGTAATTTCTTTTGCTCTTGTTGTCTTGCCAAGAAAATCTTTGCCTACCCCTATGTCTTTTAGAAATTTGCCTACTTTGTCTTCCAGAAGGTTTAGTGTTTCATTTTTAATGTTTAGGTCTTTAATCCATTTTGATTTGATTTTGGTGCATGGTGATAGGTGTGTGACTAGATTCATTCTTCTGCATGTGGATGTCCAGTTTTCCCAGTACCATTTGTTGAACAGGCTGTCCTTTTTCCATTGTATGGATTTGGCCCCTTTGTCAAAAATTAGGAAGTTGAGGGTATTTGGGTTTGTTTCTGCATCCTCGATTCTGTTCCACTGGTCTATCTGTCTATTTTTATGCCCATACCAAATTGTTTTTACCACTATGGCTTTATAGTATAGCCTGATGTCTGGGATTGTAATGCCTCCTGCTTTGGTCTTGTTGCTTAGGATTGCTTTGGCTGTTTGCGGTCTCTTTTGGTTCCATATGAATTTAAGAATTGTTGTTTCAAGTTCTTTGAAAAAACTTGTAGGTATTTTGATAGGAATTGCAGTGAATCTGTATATCAGTTTCGGTAGTATAGTCACTTTGACTATATTTATTTTGCCTATCCAAGATCAGGGGTTGCCTTTCCATTTTCTAATGTCTCCTATAACTTCTTTCTTCAATGTATTGTAATTTTCTTTATATAGGTCCTTCACATCCTTGGTTAGGAATACTCCAAGGTATTTAATTTTTTGCTGAGCTATTGAGAATGGAATTGTTTTACTGAGTTCTTGCTCAATAAGTTCATTGTTAGTGTATAAAAATGCTATTGATTTTTTAGTGTTAATTTTGTATCCTGAGACTTGGCTAAATTTTTTTATTATTTCTAGGAGTTTCATAGTGGAGTTCTTTGGGTCTTTCTTATAGACAATCATATCATCTACCAATAAGGAAAGTTTGACCTCCTCCTTTCCAATGCAGGTTCCCGTTATTTCATTTTCTTGTCTGATTGCTATGGCAAGTGTTTCAAGGACTATGTTGAATAAAAGTGGTGAGAGTGGGCAGCCTTGTCTTGTTCCTGATTTGAGAGGGAATGATTTCAATTTTTCTCCATTTACTATAATATTTGCAGTAGGCTTGGCATATATGGCTTCTATGAGTTTTAGGTAGGGCCCTTCTATACCTATTTTTCTCAGAGTTTTATCATGTAGGGGTGCTGGATTTTGTCAAAGGCCTTTTCTGCATCAATAGATATGATCATGTGGTTTTTGTTTTTGCTTTTGTTGATATGGTGTATTATATTGATTGATTTACGTATGTTGAACCAGCCTTGCATCTCAGGGATGAAGCCCACTTGATCATGGTGTATGATTTTTCTGATTACTTGTTGGATTCTGTTTGCCAGAATCTTATTGAGGATTTTTGCATCTATATTCATTAAGGATATTGGTCTATAGTTTTCCTTCTTGGTTAAGTCTTTGTCTGGTTTTGGGATAAGTCTGATGCTAGCCTCGAGGAACGAGTTTGGTAGCATTCCTTCACTTTCCACCTTATGGAATAGTTTGAGGAGGATTGGTGTTAGTTCTTTCCTAAAGTACTGAAAAAATTCTGCTGTGAGTCCCTCTGGGCCTGGACTTTTATTTGTAGGTAGAGCTTTTATTACTGCTTCAGTTTCTTTTTCTGTGATGGGGTTGTTCAAGTTTTTTATATCTTCCTCATTTAATTTTGGTATTTTATATGCCTCTAGAAAGTTGTCCATTTCTTCCCAGTTCTCAAATTTGTTGGAATATAGGTGTTCAAAGTAATTTCTTATAATATTCTGAATTTCTGCAGGATCTGTTGTAATTTCACCCTTTTCATTTCTAAGTGCGTTAAGCTGTGCCTTTTCTTTCGTTTTCTTGATGAGATTAGCAAGAGGTTTGTCAATTTTGTTAATTCTTTCAAAGAACCAGCTTTTTGACTCATTAATCTTTTTTATTGTCTTTTTAATTTCAATCTCATTTATTTCAGATCTGATCTTTATAATTTCTTCTACTGCCTTTTGGCTTAAGTTGTTCTTGTTTCTCTAGTGCTGTAAGGTGCCTCATTAGCGAATTTATTTGTGATTGTTCTGTTCTTTTGATGTGTGCATTTATGGCTATGAATTTTCCTCTCAAGACTGCTTTCATTGTATCCCACAGATATTGATATGATGTACTTCCATCATCATTTAACTCTATGAAGTGCTTGATTTCTTCTCTGATTTCTTCCATAACCATAAGTTGTTAAGTCTTAACAACCATAAGTTGTTAAGTCTCCATGTGTTTGTATATTCTGTTGTCTTTCTATTGCTGTTGAGTTCCAGTCTTATCCCATTATGGTCTGAGAGTATGCAGGGTATTATTTCTATCCCTTTGTATTTGTTTAAGGATGACTTGTGTCCTAGGACGTGATCTATTTTAGAAAATGTTCCATATGCTGCTGAGAAGAACATATAATCAATTGATGTTGGATGGAAAACTCTGTAAAGGTCTGTCATGTCCAAGTTTTCTATAGTGTCTTTCAACAGTTGTATATCTTTGTTGGTTTTTTTGTCTGGTTGATCTATCTATTTGTGTCAGTGGGGTATTAAAGTCCCCTACTATAATTGTGTTGGGGCTTATGTGTCCTTTCAGATCTAGTAGGTTTTGGTTTACATAATTGGGTGCTCTAGGGTTGGGGGCATATATATTGATAGTTGTGATTTCTTCCTGTTCTAATGTTCCCTTCACCAGTAGGTAGTGTCCATCTTTGTCTCTCTTTACCTCTTTTCTTTTGAATTCTGATGAGTCTGAGATTAAAATAGCTACCCCTGCTTGTTTTTTGGGACCTGTTGCATGAAAAATTGAATTCCAACCTTTTATTTTCAGTCCATGGCTTTCCTTGTGGGTGAAGTGTGTCTCTTGTAGGCAGCATATTGTGGGTTTCTGTTTTTAATCCAGTCAGCCAGTCTGTGTCTTTTGATGGGTGAGTTGAGGCCGTTCATGTTCAGAGTAACTATTGAGGTATGTTTGGTGTGTCCTGCCATAGTTGCAGTTTTTCCATGTTGTTCACTAGCTTTACTTTTTTCTCAGCTCATTCTCCTCCAGCTTTTGTCTTTTTTCTCTGGGGACTCTTGTGTTGTTGGTTTCTCTTTCACAATCCAAGTCTCCTTTGAAATTTCTCTGCAGTGATGGCTTAGTGGCTGCAAGTTTCTTTAAGCTTTCTATATCATGTAGAATTTTAATTTCTCCCTCTAGTTTAAAAGATAGTTTTGCTGGATATAGTTGTCTTGGTTGGAATTTGTGTTCTTTTAGTGTTTAAATGATATTGCTCCATGATCTCCTGGCTTTTAGCATCTGGGTTGAGAAATCTGAAGTTATCCTGATGGGCTTACCATTATAGGTCACCTTCTGCTTTTCTCTTACTGCTTTCAGTATTCTCTCTTTGTGTTGGGCTTCTAGTACTTTAATTATGATGTCAACACATTTTCTTGTTCTTCCCGTATCTCTTCATAGCATGGCTCTAGACATTTTTATATCTTGGCTAATCCATGAAGCCTGAGATAATTTTTTTCAGCATCATATATCAGAGGCTAAATTAACTCTTGGATGAAGATAAAATTCCAATAAATGTGGCTCCATATGTAACTTTTTCTTTTCAAGTGACCTACGGAAAATTATTTAAAGGTTAGGTAATCATTACCAAATATTTGTAGATCACGTATGTTCTAGAGAGTATGTTTTATGGAAATAAATCTGAAACTGAATTTGGGAGATAGCCATTTAACAAACATTTCAAGGCATATACCAAGTTCCTGAATTTTCTTTGTGGACCTGGTTAAGAGGATTCACCAGCACCAGGTTATAGGCTATGAAGAGACTCTTGAGTACTTCTCCCTTGTTCCACTCTGCTTTATGGCTTGGCTCCCAACTGTGTTTCATTCTCTCCATGACAAGAGCTTCTGCTGGGTATTCCTTCTTCCATGGTTCCAACTCCCACTAGTTTCTATAAAACTTTGTCCTTCTTTTTTCCTCATTAATATACTGTCAATAATGAACTCCACTGATTCCTCCTCTCTGGGTGTCTTAACTTTCCTTGTTGTTTCTCTTAGTCTGATCTACATATATGTAAGTAGTCCCTTGGTGCATACTCCTCATTGAATCATCTCAGTAGAATTCTACTTCTTGCCAGGACCATGCCTGGTCCATTTCCACATCACATTTCTAAAAACGCTCGTGATACTGAAAAGTATATATGTGTGATTATATTCCTAATGTAGACATGGAAATGGTATGAAAAGAAGTGAGGCATCTTTCTTGTTCATTATTCTGGGTGTTAGCACCAAGGAAAAGTGTTGTCCTTCCTCCGTAAATTGTATAATAATAAAACAAGCACAGCTGACTCTCTTGGTTCCTGGGATATCTCTGTAAGACTCCAAAAGTTGTTCATACATATCCTTATAAAGACAGACTATTGGAAATATTAGGCCAACCGATTTTGTTCACTGTGTATGTAATACAAGAAATTAATAAAGATGAAAATATTGGTAATACTTATTTCCAGCTGATGTGCCAGTATGTCATCAAAGCCAAGGATACAACTGTCCCTGAATAAGAAAGTTAAATATCTCATGGTTTCTCTAACATGAGAAACCCAGAATACAGCTATTTCATAGAACCAAATGAGAATAATATTGAGAGTAAGGGGGATGAGGGAGGGGGCAGGAGGGCCAAAAAGGAGGAGGGAAGGGATGTACTGTTGATGCAGTATGTATGTGCACGGAACGCTCAAGTTCAATGTAACCTTTTCATGTCACACACACACGCACATCACTTTTCCGTGAAGCTGTTTTATTTTTAATTTTTGAGTGGATCTTCTTTAAATTGACCAAATCTCTCTTCTTCTCTTGCACCTTGACTTGAATTCTGTCT